>QANZ01002401.1:0-35372 GCA_003254925.1 Chamaecrista fasciculata
AATATTTTATAATTTGAGAGTTTTTAGATTTATAATTGATATCCAATACTTTAATAAATAAATACTCATTATCGGTCAGTTTTTGGTTCCAATACTGCTTTTCAATCCTCTGTTTCTCTCTCTCTATCTTCTCATTCATTTTTCTTTTTCTATGTACAGGCAATGTTTCTGCTCTAGTTCTTTTCTTGAATCCCTGGTACAATTTTTCCCTTTAATTCTTTATTTTGTTTACGTTACCCACTATAAATTGTCTTCTTTTAGTTTTCTTACAAGATAGTGGGGTTTGCAGGATTTCTTTCTGGAGCATTATAAAAAATAAGTCGACAGACAATTTCTCTGGAATTCCTTTCGTTATCATTTTACTAGCCAACCTACTCTCTGCTTGGTAAGCAAATTAACACCTGTAGACTGTAGTACTGAATCAAATTAACACCTGAAATTCCTTTCGTTATCGCTTCTCCATGTATGGATTACCATTTGTGTCACCAAACAACATTTTAGTTTCCACCATAAGCGGTACTAGAGCTGTCTTTCAGACCGTGTACATTGTGGTTTTCCTGAGATATGCTCCAAAGAAGGAGAGAGCCAAGATTATGGGTCTTTTTGCTCTGTTTCTCACAATCTTCACCGTTGTCGTCTAAATTTCCCTTTTTGCCCTCTACGACAACTCAAGACAGACCTTTTGCGGCTGGGCTACCGCCATTTTTACATTTATCATTTATGGCTTACCTTTCTACAACATGGTAATTAATTTTATATATTTATCCCTATTGATTATTAATTATTAATTAAATCCAACGTTAATTAACTATAGAGAACTAAAAGCATGGAGTCCATGCCTCTCTTTTCGTCTATATTCATCTTCTTCTGTGGCACATGTTGGTTGGTGCATGAGATTGTAGGTGGTGACCCATTTGTCACAGTAAGTACAAACACTTATTTTTTTTTAAAAACAAATTGTTCAATTATAGAAAAGATTAGAAAGATTTGCTGATGGGGAAAGATACTTATATAAATTTCCATCGACTCCTTTTGCCATTTTCTTTCATCATTTTCATCCGCTGTTCTGATCCCCCATTTGTCTCAGAAATGAGGAAAGATTTTACAATTACTTTGTAAGACTGTTTGTACTGTAATAAAAATATAATATTTTAGGGATGTGTGTGAATTAAATATAAGTGTTTTTAAATTAATAACATATATTTATTATCTTTAGCAAAAAGAATTCTTGTTATTACTTATAATATAAGTAAACTATTGAGATTTAATAAAGTTATGTATGATTTACCCTTAAATTTTAAAAATGTATAAATAAAACTCTAAACTTTGAGGGTGACAGATACTGAATTAGAGTTGACTAAAACAAGCATTCTCTCAAAATTTGTATTTCTCGACAAGTTCTATTCGGGTTTTGACTAAATCTCTAATCTCGACATTTCGTTCGATGATTCGGTTTCAGATTGAGTGATTGTCATCGTCAAAACCTATGTGGCTGTCATTATTGGGTTTTGGGTGTTTGTGTGGAAGAAATCGTCGGATCGGAGCAAGGAGATGAAAGTGATAGAATGTCATAGACCGAGATGAAGACGATAACGACAAAGGTAGACAAGAACGGCCAAAATGTCAATTTGAACCTTAAATTATTTGGGCAAAATAATATTTTAGCCCAAGACAAGAATGAGTATTTACAAGCTGGCCCAATATTCGGTTAAATAATTGATACTTGTGATGTGTGATTAAATGTATTAGAGTATAGGTAATTATAATTATATATATTGAGGTATAATTGTAATTGAGTGTGCTTAATTATAAAAAAATTATGGTTATAATTTGATTAGAAAAAATCATAAACGAATATAATTTGTCAAACCATATCCAAAATTTGTCATGTGCCAAAAAGCTTTGTTATACCGTTATTTCTTCTTAGTGCCCCTCCTTGAAAAACAACCTCATCTTTAACCCTCTTTTTTTTTAGCAGAGGCTCCGTTCCATCAATCAACTTTAAGAAAGTCAAGAATTTAATTATTATATCTTGATGATATAACAAAATTAATTTGTAAAAGACATGATTTATCATTGAAAGAAAATGACTTCAATATTATTTTATTAACAACTTCTCTCTTATTTAATTATTTTTTTAATTTTTAAATTGTCCAAACTACCAAGAATCATGATCTTGCTAAGAGGCTATGAAGTATGGATACTTCATTTTAAAGGCGTATCGCCGTGTCAGACACGTGTCAGTGTCTGACCCGTACGACATCGACATGACACATATCTATAAATTTTAGAATATAAATAAATTTCTTGTAACTTTAACACGATAGATAAGAGAAAATAATAATTGATATAGCATATATTATGAATAAAAATTGTAATTTTTAAATTTTTTTTTAAAAATTATGAATATTTAATTATTTTTATATATAAATATATGTCGTGTCATGTCGCATAATCTTGAGAGTTTGGCGTGTCGTTGTGTCCGTGTCAGTGCTCATGTTTCATAGATTAGAAGTGTTAAAACATGCTAGCCTAATTCAGCCTGACCCAAAGCTGTTTTGGCCCGTTAATATCAAGGTTGAGCCATGCTAGGCCCGTTTAAAAACGACATGAAGTTCTTCTAGCCCTGCTTAACCATAAACAGGTTCAAGGCTAGCCCGCAAGACTCATATTTTCTTTAAAAAAAGAACAAATACATAATATAAAAAAATAGACTTTATACAAAAAAGATAAACACAACGCATAATTAATAATAATAAAATTTTAATCAAAATTATAATAACAAATCATGTTAAAAAAAAATAAGTAATTACTTTGATACTATACAAAAATGTACTAGCAAATAAGACTAAAAAATTAAAAAAAAATTATAATTAAAATAATGTCAATTCAATGCTTCTCGCAAATAATAAAATTATGAAACAAATTAAACAATATAATTCGGAAACAATAAAAGTAAATAAACAATAGAACTTTGTAGAGACTCCTAGACCATAGTAGAAGGAAAGAAAAGAAAAGCTAATATTATATATTGATATGAATGGAATTTGAAGAATGAAATTAGTATGGCAAAACACCTTTTTGTGCCTTTAACGTTTGAGGTGATTTTCAGTTATGCCCTTAACGTTTCATTTGTGAATTTGTAACTCAGTCTTTATAGTATTATTAATTTTTAATTATTTTAATTATTTTAAAATATAAAAAATATTTTAGTTATGCCCCTAACGTTTCATTTGAGAATTTGTAGAAACGTTTGCGGTGATTTTTTTTAATAATACAAAGTTTGAATGGTATTAACCATATATATATATATATTATATTAGGCTTTGCGTGCCCGTTATTTTTTAATATTTTAAAATAATTAAAATATTATTAAAAAAATTTATATCTATTTATTATTAANAGGATTATAAGAATGCTTGTTTGGATGAGTTAAAATAATCCTAGGATTATTTTGCAATATTCCCATGAATATTACAATCTTGTGTTTGGTTTAACTTTGATATTCTGGGGAATGTTTAATACTTTTACAAATATGCCCATGACTTTTTATTCTCAACTAATAGTTTATCAAATGTAGAAATTCTTCAAAAGAATTCATGAGAAAAATACTATATCATAAAGAAATAATTATATCATAATTAAAATTTTTAAATAACATTAATAGATTCATGAGAAAAGTACTATTTCATAATACAATGTCCATAATTCTCAACACAATAAAATTGCCTTAAAAAAGTCTCACTCAAAACATAACTGAAATAATTTTCAAAATAACACGAAAATAAAAATTCATATTACTTATGAGAATGACAAATATGAAAAGTGACAAGGGTTTGTAGAGAAAGAATTAATTAAGAGAAGTTAATTAGGGATAATAAAGTCATTTTGGATGGAAAAAATAATCTCATGTCATGGGATTAGACTAATCCCACCCCCTAGGGTAGGATTAAAAAATAGCTATTTTAGGAAATTATGTTATTCCTGAGAATACAATATTCTCGGGACTAATTTTCCAATCCGTGTACCAAACACGGGATTATTCTAGTCCGGAACTCATAATCCCGGGACTATTTTTCTAATCAGTGTACCAAATGCCTAAAGGTGTATATATATATATATATATCTAATGAGTATTTATACCCAAAAAAAAAAACAATCAAAATCGATCTTCAATGACTTTAACCACCTATACATCATAGATGTGGATAATTAATCCAACATGATGGGGGAAAGTTGATTCTGGACTGATAATTAATGGGGCTTAATTGGAAACCAATGGATTTAATATGAATTATGTATCAATTGACTCAATTCATTCACCCACCTATTTTGTTTTTCACTTTTTCAGTTTTTCTTGTAAAGTTATCATTTTGAATTATTTTCTTATTTTTTTTAAAAAAAATCCTTTGTTTCATTATGATTTTCGGAGTAATTAATGATTTTCATACCCTTGTTCTTTATTTATCATAGCACTAATTATTTGAAAGGCATGCAAAAAGCAATGTTTATATTCTAATAAATACTCATTATTCACACACAATAATCTCCCTTGTACAATACTTAACCAACTAACACCACTCACGACAGCACCAAACGCCTCCTTTACTGGTCTAAAGCTCCCTCTGTCCTTCCCCTTAAAGAAACAGAAAACCAAAGGCAACAATAACAATAATCATAACAATAATGGTAAAGAAAACTAAAGATAAAAAAGAAAGCACACTAAAGTTGGTGCTCATGGGCTAGCCTTATTATTAAATGACCCCTCCATTTCTATTCAAAATTCAAACTTAGCCTTCCTCCTTCAATTCCTCTTCTATCTCTCCTTCTTCAATTCTTCTCCTCTAGTTTCCCAAAATTGAAGAACCCCAGAAGCTTCATGTGATGGAAGCATCAAAATGGTGAAGCTTTCTGGGTAGTGAGGGAAAGAGAGAGAGAGAGAGAGAAAAGGAGCCTGAAGAAGATGAGCACAGCGAGGTTTATTAAGTGTGTTACAGTTGGTGATGGAGCTGTGGGAAAGACCTGTATGCTCATCTCTTATACAAGCAACACCTTCCCCACGGTATGTATGTATTTTTGTATGCCCACAAGGTGTTTGATTAAACGTTTGTTTGGTTTTGCTTGCTTGAACTGGTGAATCTGTTGATTGAATTTTATTGGCTAAAATGCACAAAATTTCCAAGCTTTAGCAACGGTGAAATAAATTTTTTTAACTTCAAAAATTGATGAAAGACTTCATAAACTTTTGATTTTGTACAAAAGACTCTTTTTAGTAAGATCTTCCGTTAAAAAAAAACTTATGATTATTGTTATATTTTAGGTTTAA
Source organism: Chamaecrista fasciculata (assembly GCA_003254925.1). Classification (NCBI taxonomy): domain Eukaryota; kingdom Viridiplantae; phylum Streptophyta; class Magnoliopsida; order Fabales; family Fabaceae; genus Chamaecrista; species Chamaecrista fasciculata. The sequence goes on from QANZ01002401.1 coordinate 5,327, forward strand.
TCCAAAATTAAAATTAGTTATTAGTGTAACTAATAATAGTAAAAAACTAATATTAGTTAAACAAAACAGGTTATTTATACAAAATAAAAAAAATTCAGGGCGTCTTTCATCACTTTTCAAAGTTTAGGAGGACTTTTTACAAAGTTCAAGGAGAATTTTATATAATTTGACTAATTTTATTTGATCAAATGAAAAAACTCATTTGCTCTGTTTGTTGGGGAACAAATGTTTAGGATTATGTGCCTACGGTTTTCGACAATTTCAGTGCAAATGTGGTGGTTGATGGCAGCACAGTTAACCTAGGCTTATGGGACACTGCTGGTAAGTTTTTACATTAAGGTGATATTTGTTTGGGTTTAGAACTTTAGGCTTTCTGTCAATAGAATTATATTTTCTTGTTGGAATGAAGAGTCCTTGAGTTTTGTTTTAGTAATTGTAGCTTGATATGGATTTAGGACAGGAGGATTACAATAGGCTTAGGCCTTTGAGCTACAGAGGAGCAGATGTGTTCTTACTAGCCTTTTCCCTTATCAGCAAAGCCAGCTATGAAAATATTGCTAAAAAGGTACCTATTTACACATACACAACATCTTCATGACACTTTTTTTTATATGATATTATACAAAATTCAGCCAACAGAATCTGACATTAGGCTAATATTTCTTTTGACAGTGGATTCCTGAACTAAGACATTATGCCCCAACTGTGCCAATTGTGCTTGTGGGAACAAAACTTGGTATCAGCTTCAAACTATAAAAGAGAAAAACTATATTTCAGTTTTCAACAGATAGATTGACTTGCAATTAAAAATTTAAAAAATCATTACTATCAAATTAGTAATATTATGCTAATTTAGTTGTTAACATTGAAAGAAATTGTACACAAGAGACAAAATTAACGGTAATGATTTCTGTCAAGAATTGAAATTCTGTTATAAATGTCTTTTAATTTTGTTACAAGTTTATCTGGAGTCTCATACAATGGTTAAGGAATTGCGGTTTGTGTTGGATGCAGATTTACGAGATGATAGGCAATATTTGATTGACCATCCTGGTGCTACACCTATAAGTACTGCCCAGGTATGTCACTTATAGGTAGCACAATTTTCATGTCAGAGGCATAGATCTCTCTTTTGGGTTTCTTTTCTATTTTTTGTGACTAAATCTGATAAGTTTTGGGCAGGGAGAAGAATTGAAGAAGGCAATTGGTGCCGCAGTCTACATAGAATGCAGCTCAAAGACTCAGCAGGTTCAGATATTCTGTTCATATATCTAGACAAGCGTTTTGATATGTGTCTAAGCAAGATGAAGTAGAAGCTTCTTCTAAAGAAATTAAGGCACTAAAAGAATTTTAATCCCATTTCATACATTACATGATGGAGACAGGGAGTTAACTCAATTAGTTAGTGGGGCTTGAGTGAGGAACTTAACACATATACTTGACCCACATCTTCACCTAAATTAGGCCTAAAGTAAACTAATGATTTAGTCTTTGAAAGATGATAAATGTCTCAATTTAGTTTCTGAAAGATAAAATTATAAGATTTAGTCACTCAAAGATGCAGTAAATGCTAAAACATGAATTCAAATTTAACAATAAATACGATTTTTTTAACCTTGACCATTTATTATAGCTTTAACAAAATTTAAAATTATATTAGATTTATCATAGAATCTTGATTTGTATACATAACAAAATGATCAAATTGATTGTAATTATACCTTTTAGGGACTAAATCGTATAATTTCATTTTTTAGAGGCTACATTGAGACATCTATCATCTTTTAGAGACCAAATTATTAATTTACTCTTAAGTCTATGAGTAAACTCACTTATGTAGTCTTCCTCTAGTCCATTCACTTTTAACATGGAACTTCCACTCACAATTTCAAGATCAGCCTTCTAAACTAATGTTTGTTTTGTTTGAACATGTTTAACGTATGAAGTTATATCGCTCTAGTTTCATCATAAACATAGTTCAAACCACTATGTAGCGATATTTTACAGCAATTCTTCAGACTCACATCAGGATATATACAATAATAAACTTAGCTGTGCATTTGGATGTTAACCTAAGCTTAATTTTCATGCTTCAGAATGTGAAGGCTGTGTTTGATGCCGCAATCAAGGTTGTTTTGCAGCCTCCTAAGCCGAAGAAAAAGCGAAAGAAGACAAGAGGATGCGTATTCCTATGATAATTAGAGCTCACATACTTGTGATTGTTATAATGTACCTTTCACAACTTCTTCCCAAGTTCTTAGTTTTCTGTTGAATCCTATATCCTCTTGAACATATGTACTACAAGCTCTGGCTTCTTCTCCATGTATCTTCTTAATTTTTTTGTGGGTTTAAATCATGTTCCAATATATCTGTCTGTTACAAGGAGAATGTATTCAATTCAAGATAAGATTTATGATACAGATATACAGTAGTTATTGGTAGAAAATTGAAAGTACCAGAGACAGAAGAAAGGCTTTGAGGCGTATATGAATATTTCCATATGAACAATAATGCAAACTTTCTTAGAGCTAATAGCATCAGTCATCACTTGTGTGTGGCTCCATATTTTCACTTTTCTTTGAGTTCTGCGTTTACTGGGACCAAAGCTTGAGGTCTTCAGTTTTCGCCTAGCTTTCTAGTAATTAGACTTACAATTAAGTTTGACGAAGAGGAGTCTTTCCAAAAATTTCTCCAGCCATCAAGTCAATAAGAAAGTAAGAAAAGTTATTGTAATTTAGAGGTATAAAATAAGTACTTCTAAACAGAGGTTTTCAATATATTTGACCAAAGTAGTTAGAAATGAGAAACTAAGCTGGGGAGTATTTTACTGTTGTCATTCATAGTTCTTCATTAAAAAACCAACACATAAATAATTGTTTTTTTAAAACTTGGAAATACTCACACAGTATTTTAAATTATATTTCAAACACACAATATTTTTAACAATGTCCTCGAAATGTTCTAAGAAATTACATCATTAAAATTTCTATTTTCATAGAAAAAATTTGTGTATCAAACTTCTTTTTCTTTTAAAAAAGAAAAAACTCATAAACTCTTAACATAATCTACACTCTAAATTCCATCTTATATTTTAATTTAGGCAAAAGTACTATTGATACTTCCGTGCTCATTTTCAGTTCTACCCTCAAATATTTTTGGTGTCAATGTATCTCCAAAGTATAAGATCAGTTTCAGTTATATCCCCAAATACCCCCAATTTAGAGGTACAATTGGAAAAAAAAATTAACGGTACAATTGATAAAAAAAAAATTGAAAGTATAATTGACTAAAAAGACCTTTCGAGGTATAACTGAAACTGACCTTATACTTTGGGGTATAAGTAACCAAAAAATTTTTGGGGTTACATCTGAGAATAATCGCATATTGTGGGTACCAATAGTATTTTTGCCTTTAATTTAGTTTATACATTTTTTTTTTCTTTTTTTAAAAAAAACTGATCTCATTTAAAATACAAAAAATATAAAATAAAATAAAATTTCAGAAACCCAACATAATATCTGGGAACGAAACCTAATAAACGACATTACAGTAGAGCCAGTAGACAAGTGATTCTCCCCTGTAATAGCCAAAGCGAAGAACTTCGCCATTTTCTCGTTGGTGGGAAATGGCGGGACCTATTCTTCGTTCTCTCTGGTCATCAAGCCGAAAATCCTTTTCCTCTTCTTCATCATCATCATCCCCTTTCACTCCCTATCGTAGATTTCCGTCATCCATCACCGTCTCACGCGCCTTCTCCGCAGCTCCTTCCGCCGCCGCCGCCGCCGCCTTCGAACCAAACAGCGAACTCAGTCCCAGCCGTCTTCGCAACGTCGCCGTGATTGCTCATGTTGACCATGGCAAGACCACTCTCATGGATCGACTGCTTCGTCAGTGTGGCGCCGACATACCTCACGAGCGCGCCATGGATTCCATCAGTCTTGAGCGCGAGCGCGGTATCACCATCGCTTCCAAGGTTTGTAATGGTTGTTTGAATTCCAGGATTTGAGTGTTAACTGTTAACACTTTAACCAAACAGTCTGTATCAGTATTTCTTTGTTCTTGGACCCCTTTGCTGAGTTTCGTCAATTGGCAGAAAGAAGTAGGAATTATATTATTTATTTTGCTGTGTTGCTAAGTTCAGATTACTTTGTGACTTACTTATGTGGAGGGTCATATATTCTGAATGAATCAATTGATCTGTTATATATCCATTCTTATACAATATGTGGCTCTCTTAGACATCCTATAGTATTATGAACTAAATTAGCTCCTGTATAGTGTATAAGCATCATTTTATCATTGGATGTCTGATGATAACTTATTCTTCAGTTGAATTAGTTCAATAATAGTCGAGTAAGTTTCCCTCCTGCCACAAAGTCATGATTTGGAATTGCCATTTTCAGGTCACATCCGTTTCATGGAAGGAAAATGTGCTGAACATGGTTGATACGCCTGGGCATGCAGATTTTGGTGGTGAAGTAAGTATCAGCTGGAATTTAATATGACTTTTTTTTAAACATCATAGCAGTTTCCCTAATCAACATGAGGCGGTACTATTCTAAGGATTGAATCCAAGTACCTATGACAAAAATTATCATTCTGCCTAAAATAATTGCTGTAAATGATTATATTTGGCATTTAAGAAATACAGAAACGTTATAATATCTATAAGCTTCCAGTCACTGGATTTCATAATTCTCTTTGGCCTGGTACCCTTCAGCCATCTTGACTTCATGTTATGTAGCTTTCTTTCCATGTGCTTCTTTCAGTGAATTGTACATTTTGTACTGCTCCTCTTATTGGAATCAGCGGATAAATCTAAAGTCTGCAATGGCTAATTTCATAATTATTTGGGCAAAATACTTAAGGAAGATATTTAAAACCATATAGGCTTTTATGTTGAAAAATTCACTTTCTCAAGAGTTTTTCCCCTGTGCCAATGCTATTACCAGTTAAAAAGGTTAGACTGCCTTTCTGTAATATTTCTAAATTTAGAACATTGTTATTCTGGGCTAAACCTTGTGTTTATGATTAGGTTGAACGAGTTGTTGGAATGGTCGAGGGAGCAGTATTGGTTGTAGATGCTGGCGAAGGCCCACTTGCACAAACAAAATTTGTTCTTGCAAAAGCCTTAAAGTATGGGATACGACCTCTTCTTCTTTTGAATAAAGTAGACCGACCTTCAGGTAGTCTACCAATTGTCTATTTCATATTTTATGTCCAATAGAATTACATTTATAGCACATTTGATAAAATTGTAGACAAGTGAAATTCAAGAACAAAAGGCCTATCTTTTTTTTTTTATTCTTTTTCCAGTTTTCTTCAAACATGAAGCATCTTGCAGATTGATAAGAAATATATCTCTCTTTTGCTTTTTCTCCTCTCCTTTCGCATGTTGTTGGTTGGGCACTTGGGCCTAATAATACTCCGTTTTTTTTAATTATTTATGTAGTGTCTGAGGAGAGATGTAATGAAGTTGAGAGTCTGGTGTTTGATCTTTTTGCCAACCTTGGGGCTACAGGTACAAAGATGGATATGTTTATACTGAACTTGCTTGTATTATATCTTAAACTCCCTTCTTCATGAACTATGCGCTGCTAACTATTATTTGTATATATAGAGGAGCAACTAGACTTTCCAGTTCTTTATGCTTCTGCTAAAGATGGATGGGCATCCACCACTTTTACCAAGGATCCTCCTGCTGAGGCAAAAAATATGTCACAGCTTCTTGATGCCATTGTAACGCACGTCCAACCTCCGAAAGCAAACATTGATGGGCCTTTCCAAATGCTGGTTGGTATTTTAGTTTTGTTGTCTGTAATTACCTATATGTGATAAGTTCCCTTCTAGAAAGATTTAGTTTGTGGTTCATAGTGCTTCTCATGCAGTGTTGCCAATGCAATTTTCTCTGTTACCAATTTGCAACAGTTAAGTGAGGAATAGGATGATTCAATTTTAAATGCACATTTATAAAGAAGGTTGTATGCTTTTATGCTTTGATTAGAAAATTTACATTCCTTCCAAATATTTTAATATAAGCTAAATAGCTAATCATGAGAATCCACAAGAAAAATGATTCCTTTAGGACATTGTGGTTTCATTCTTGTATCTTATACAACCCCTTTTAGCTTGTGTTGATTCTCTTAATTCTTTCTTGTGCTATATAGTAGGGATCGGTGAAAGACAATGCTTAATAGTGCTTTTCAGGTTTCAATGATGGAACGCGATTTCTATCTTGGGCGAATTTTGACTGGACGTATTCATTCTGGGATTGTTCGTGTTGGTGACAGGGTTCATGGTCTACGTAATAAAGATTCTGGGGTAGAGAAGATTGAAGATGGAAAGGTTTGTACATCTAAGGTTATTTAGTTTCAGATTCAGAAGGGTATTTTGAAACTGGTACTTTTGCTAGTATATGATAACTGATTAGTACTGTGATTTTGATATTTTCTTGTCCAGGTGAAATTTGAATTTTCCTGCAATTTTATTAATCATTATGTTCTCAAGTTGCATCAATATCTTCTGGAATATGATTTTGGGATTTATTTTGGAGCTTTTGTGATTTTGTCATTGTAATGAACTGTGAGAAAGCTTACATCATGTTCTTGCAGATAGAACTAACAGTCAAATGTTAGAGATGAATGTTGCTACATATTAATATAAAAGTTCCTCGTGTTACCCACTTTTAATCATCCTTACTGGAAGTCTAGAGAGTGATTTGCTTATTTCTTCAATGACCTCTACTTTTTCAGCAATTTCAACATTTTCCTTAAGAGATTTTGTAGGAAATGTGTAGCAAAATGTAACTCACTTCACATTGTTTGTTTTAAGCAGCATAACCAGCAATATGCATCATTTTGCTTTTATAAAAGCTACATATTACATTATCTAGACAGTGTTAAAGAATATGCCTGCATCATTTGTTATGAAGAATTTTTGGTTGAACATATGTATTGATAATTGAAACAATAAATAGTTCTCCTAATGTTAACAATTTTGCAATGGAAATGATAACTAGTCTTTACCTTCTACTGGGAACTCAAATTCTCTATATTTTTATCTTGTAGGTTGTGAAATTGATGAAAAAGAAGGGTACAAACATGATTCCAATTGATTGTGCGGGAGCTGGTGATATAATTTCAATGGCTGGCTTGGCAAGTCCAATAATAGGCTACACTGTAGCAACTGCAGAGGTATGAAAAATGACTAGTAATGTTTTATTTTTACGCTATTCTTGTTCTCAGTGGTCATTGGCTCATTGCTCATTTGGTTGAATGACATAGGCCATAAGCCATTTGATGTGAATTGATTATATCTCTTTTTTTTCTTTTCAAATTTAAATATTATTTAGTAGACAGATAATATAGTTTATTGACATGAGTTGATTCACTTATCTAGTAAAAGGAAATAAAATGATTCATTTTATTTCATGATAAATACTCTGACATGATAATATCTGCCTGTTGTTCCCATTTTTTAAATACTTAAGTATATTAGTTAATCTACTTGTATGAAGGAAGATTAAGTTAGTAATTTCCTATTGCTAACAAAATTATATGACTTCGACATTTGTTATATAGTTAGGAGTTAAGACGCATGACATGCTTTCTATTGTTTAAGATGTGTATATTCAGTTTGTACATGGACTCAATGACTCATTTTCTACTTTCTAGAATAATACAGAAGTGTAATTTGGTGATTGCTGTAACTTCATGATCTCATGTCCTAGGTTATGTCTGCATTGCCGACAATTGAGTTGGATCCTCCGACAATTTCCATGACTTTTGGTGTAAATGACTCTCCATTAGCTGGTCGTGATGGAACTCATGTAAGCTGTGTTCATTTGACCATCTTGCATGCATCCAAAGCTGTTTGTTATCCCAAAGCTTTGCATACTCTCTCATTCTGGAGTTAATTGCTTCTACATGTTAAATTATTTGTAGTTGACTGGAGGAAAAATTGGTGACCGGCTGATGGCTGAAGCTGAAACAAACATTGCTATAAATGTGCTTCCAGGCATAGGGGATACTTTTGAAGTTCAGGGAAGAGGAGAGTTACAACTGGGTTTGTTTCTGTTTCTCTGAAATCACATGTGATACCATGATGCATATGTAAAAATTATTGCTCTGTTGTGTCGTTCTGCCTTCTTACTTTAGGCAGAAGCTTAAAACTCCTTCTGTCTCAACAGGTATCCTAATTGAGAATATGAGGCGTGAAGGATTTGAATTGTCTGTATCTCCACCTAAAGTCATGTGAGTTTTGAAGCACTGAGTAGGGCTCTGAACCTGTTTCCATTACTGGTTGTGGTCCATTGTATGTGTATGTGTTGGTTACAAACTTCACATGGGCTTGATATGCTGTATAAATACTGGATAAATGCTGTAAATGTTCTATGCATTGGAGTGTTTTAATAAAGATAAAGAGCATGGTTAACAACCAATAAGCACTGGCCTTTTGTCTCTAAGAAGGTGGATTTGAAGGATGCTCAGAAATTTATCTACTTTTTCTAGCATATTGTTGTTTGTCTGCGCATGTAATTCTTGATCCAACTTCCAAAGTTTTGATGGGCCTGTGTGATGGTTGGGTTGGATGATGATTGTATAGCATAACATATAATTAAATATTTTTCTTGAATTCTTTATATATTCATACTGAATGAAGTCTACCTAATATTAATGTGGCCAAATCCACTTGTACTTGCATGGTGGACTGGTGGTTCTTATTTCTAAAGTTTTCACTCTTGTAACTTGCATTTCTTATTTCATTAACTTAATTATAATGCAATGGATGGTTATATTCTGTGGATTTAGGTATAAAACTGAAGATGGCTTGAAACTTGAGCCAATTGAAGAAGTTACAATTGAGGTGAGAGTCCAATTCAGTGTTCATCATGCTTTTTTTTTTCCTGAGAATTTAGTCTTCCTAAATTTTGATTATTTATCCCAGGTAAATGATGAGCATGTTGGGTTGGTTATGGAGGCCCTGTCTCATAGGCGAGCTGAAGTTACTGACATGGGTCCTGTCTCAGGAGCTGCTGGTCGGACTAGATTGTCTTTGAATTGTCCATCAAGGTTTGCTTAGTTATTTAATTCTCTTTCTATCATTTTATTTTACTTATAGTTCTTCAATTTTTCCTCCTGCACATGTAGTGTCACTGTTTGCAGAGAACTATGGATTGCTCATTTTAGTTTATCTTTTTGGGATTTTGTATTTGTTAGCTTCAGAACTTGTATCATTTCTGAAATAGTGGACATAATTTATATTTTCAGGACTCGTTAAATGATGTTACTGTTTTATTACCAATTCACCATCAATTATATATGTATATCTCTATCTAATCAATAATTAACAGACAGATGGTATGGAATTACTCATCAATTTTCTTATTCCTATTATCTTCTTCCCCTTTCTTGGGGGTGATAAATAAGTTAATAACCTCCCACTGACACTGTATTTTTACGAAGAACCTTATCCTATGATGGCTAGGAAAGAATGCAGATAACCTCAGTGTCCACCATCTCAATAATTGACCATGAGTTGAATTTAATGTTTATTTTTTCATAACTTTTCTCTCACTTAGTGATAGCTTTTGGTATGATGACTGAAACCATAAAAGTAATCTATTTCTTTAGTCCAGACATACTGTTGCTTCCTATTGTGGCTAGTTTTTTTTAACCTACGGCATATTGAGCAATTATGTTCTTCTAGAATAGGTACTGAAATTATGTACTCGTGTTTCATTTATTGTCTTTTCTACATCAATTATTGCAGGTTACTTTCACTCTCTTGAGATATTAAATTTCTTACACTACTGCTATGGTCAACTTAAACCTTACCCTACTCTCAAGTGTAACAGCTTCGTTTGTGCTATGTTCAGGGGCCTGGTTGGTTACAGGAGTGTGTTCAGCAGTGACACACGTGGGACTGGCTTCATGCATCGTGCTTTCCTTAGTATGCTTTCCCTGCTAAAGAAATTCCTTGTTCTTTTTCTAATAACTTTGTTGGCTTCTGTAGTACCTCACTGTTATTGCAATTGGGTGTTTAGGATATTTGCAAGTTTTCTTATATAACAATTCAACAATCTAATAATCCATGTGATATGTTTTGCAACTAATGCTCTTATAACTCTCCAAATACTTTATGTTTTGCCTATTTCCATTTGCTGGGATATTTACGTATGCTTGTTTTACTAGTCCCTCCAGCACATTTTCTTTCTTGAACATGTTCATTTCTCCCTGCAGCTTAGCATTGCTGACTCACCTATGACAGTCTTGCTAACATACATTATCGTTATATTGCAGGGTATGAAAAATTTCGAGGTCCCCTTGGCAATGTCAGGAAAGGAGTATTGGTAAGTGCGTCTGATACTGTATATATTTATGATGGCTAAGCTAGAATCATTTTTTTATGTCGAACCTACTAGTTATACATCATGTATATCTATGTTTCAGATTTTCCTTGGGTCAGTATCTATGTTTGAGTTTATAAAGCTCTTGCTTTTTAGTGTTTTTGATCCTATCATATCTTGTTTGCTTAATTGAACAGGTATCAATGGGCTTTGGTACAATCAGAGCTTATGCATTAATGAGCTTAGAAGCTCGTGGGACTTTATTTGTAACCCCAGGAATGGAGGTTGGAACTTCCCATTTGATTTAATTTGTCATCTTTTGTTCTAATATTGTATGCTACTAGTTTCTCCTTTAAGAAAACAAATCTCATTACCTTTTTGTCATACTGTTTCATCAACATGTTTTGGATGGTTTTCAATTCTGTTCTTGTATGTGTCTATCCAATATGGATTCTGATTAGCAAGCATGGTAGTTAACATGTGTATGTCTTGCGTAACATTTACTTTTAATTAACAAATGATGTATATGATATTTACTACTTGATTTGCATTTTTGGGCTTCCAAAATTTATAGTTAAATTGTCCATTCAGTGAATGGAAAAGGCAGTGCAGCTAAAGAGTAATTGCCAAATGAAGAAATTCACTTCATACATTTTCTTACTATCAATCTAACCATAATTCTTGCTTAAAAAAAGTGGGATGCTGAATTAAATGTGATCAAGATGTGCACACTTGCACCTAGCTTTTGCTTTCAATATATACTTTGTTCTCTGGTGTATTGCCCATAATTACTCACGGTTAATTGTTATGCAGTCATATGATGGAATGATTGTTGGTGAACATTCACGAGACACAGATCTTGATGTAAGGAGCATTCTTAAATTGATTGTAGTCTTACGTATAAGTTAGTGACTCTGACAAGGATTGGATCCTACAGGTCAATCCAGTGAGAGCTAAGGAACTTACAAATATCCGTTCTGCTGGCAATGATGAAAATGTGAAGCTGTCACCCCCTCGCAGTGTATGTATTTAATTTTCATTTGTTATTATTGTGGTCACATCCTCAATTTAGGCTAGTGATAGTTCTGATGCCACATTATTTAGTAGGGTTCAAAATGCCCAGCAATTATTTGAAGGCTTTATCAATTAATGAGACTTAATTAGGAGTCCATATACCCCAAATGGTTTATATATACCATTGCTGAAACTTGCTGTATATGACAGCTGCAAATATGAACTGACACCTACCTGATACATGTTATTGAAACATATTAACAATGTACATTTCTTGTCTTTTAATTTTATTGGTCTTGGCATTCATCCTTGCCAAAATCTTTGAGGAGCCTTGCGGGGTTTATCTTTAGACTTGCGACAGCACTTTCAAGTTGTTTCATAGATTTTTTGAAAAAAACTGGTGTGATTTAAAAGAACCAAAGTAGAAAAGCTGCAAAATGTTAATGCTGTCTGAAATTAACATTGTATACTTATATCTGGTGGTTATCTTCTTGCAGATGACGCTTGAAGAAGCTATAGGGTATGTAGCTTCTGATGAGCTTATTGAGGTATGTTCTAGCCTTGATACAGTATTTCCCTTCCGAATTAACTTTGTACACCTTTTAGTTGTTTTTTATGTATTGTAAGTAGAACTTCCCACCCCCCAAATAAAAAACCCAAACATTTACTGTTCCTTCATTATTTCCCAATTCCCATCCAAATTCCCAACATAACCTTATTAAATCTACTTATTCTTCATGTGGTCTGTTCCATTTTCTTTACATGTTCTGCTGCACTTGATGTTTCATACATTGACTAATTTGCACCATGTTTGTTTGGCCCTCATTGTATTTTTTTCGTCCTCATTGAAGGTGACTCCAAAAGTTATACGGTTAAGGAAGAAATATCTTGATGTTAACAAGAGGAAAAGCATGAGTAAAAAGCCAAAGGAATGAGGAGTTTGTCTCCATACAGTTTTGTGTCACTATTGAAGTCTACGGTATAGTTATAGCTATCCTTTTCTTTATTTTCCCCCAAATCGTGCTTAGTCCTAGTAATCTATAACGGCTACTAGAAAAAGAAACATTCTTTGAGTAAGGCAGCTCAGTTTTGTCCTAGAAAATAACAATAATGGCAATGGAAGAAGTTGCTCACTATTTATGTATAATGGAAGAAGATAACTTATCTGAAGTTAATTTTACTATATAGTTTAGACCTTAGTCGATAAATTTGAATTCACTGTGTAATTCTTCAGGGAGAATATATATGACCTTTCTGATTGAAGGCTTATAATTCAGTATAATTTTGTTCTTTGTAAAAAGGTGGAAGCCTAATCTCGTATATTCATTTGATGAGGGAATGTTTTGTATTCATTGATTTCAGAGAACATAGGGTGCTTGTTATATTTTGAAGGTGAATTGCTAAAATTGTAAGCCTGTTCTCCAGTTACACAGATATCTTAGAATGTGGGAATATGATTTTCCAGAATGATAATGTTGCATCTTAGAATGCATTCATAAATGTTGGCTTGATTATGAATGCCTGTGTAATTGACATGGTCAAATAAATCAATTTCCATTTTAACATCATGGTTTCAGAATTCTCTTAAAGAATGTTTAGAATGGTTTTTAATTTTTTACCGATTTACTGTGAGCAGTTTTTTTTTTTTTTTTTTTTTTTTTTTTTTTTTTTTNTTTTTTTTTTTTTTTTTTTTTTTTTTTTTTCTTTTTACCGATTTACTGTAAGCAGTTACCTGGCGTAAACAACTAAAGTTTGAGAATGAGACTATTCACCGTAAAATTGAGTAATTGGTCCTTTAGATTACAAGTGTTTCTTTTATTGGTAAAAACAATTACCCAATTTCAAATGCTTTACTTCATCATTTAAGTCTTTTACATTTGGAGTGAATTTTATTTTAGTCCTTCATACCTTTTTTTTACTTCATAATTTTGGTCCTTTATTTATCAAAACTGAATATAATATTTTCTTCTTCAAGAATTGTCACACCCTCTCGAGTAGTTTTTCAAGATTTACATCTATAGCATTTTCTTGTGTTAATTATCTTTGTATTCAAAGGAGTTAACCATGCATAAAACTCATGGATATGGAGCTGGTAAACACCATAAAAAAATGGTTTTATATATATGCTGTTAAGCACACAATGAAAGAAATGTTAAAATGTGAATTAAAAAATTGCCATTATGAAAGAAATGTTAAAATGTGAATTAAAAAAGCGAAAGGTATATTTTCTTAATATCTTGTCGTGGATATATGAACATCTATACATCACATGTATATGTTTACAATAGTATAATCTTAGTTAGATTGAGGCTATTTATATTACACTTAAGACCCAACTCCTACAATAAAATTAGATTCGACCAAGATGGCCAAATTCACGTACCTCCGTAACTAATAGTATTATACATAAAGAACAGTATAGATAATTAATAATATTAAAGTAGTCCATCTTCTTTGCCATTTTATTGACCAAAATGTTAAACTGTAGTAATAAAAGTCTTTTAAATAACAAACAGAGACTATGTTGGTCCATCAAAATCAAACTATTTTATTTTTAATATAGTTACCAACTTTAATTTGTTGAATAGATGTATAAGATGAACTACCATGCAATGCAGTTAAGTAACCAACTATAAGTGATGTATATATCTGGTGTGATTTGATAAAGCAACAAACTGTAAATGCACTCTGCCAATTTTGGTACTTTGACATAGACTCACTATTTGTCTCAAACTTATATTCTTAATGTATGAGCTTCTAGGTAGACCATGTCAGTTTCACAGAAGCTTTCATTTTAATCCATGTTTAATCAATAAAGAAAATTTTTTATATAATATATGTTCATTTCAAAAGAATAAACTTATTATTTTTATTGAAGAATCTTGTTGCCACAAAGGAAAAAGGAAAAAAAAAAAGAAAGGTAAGATGAAACAAAAAGAAATATCTAGTTGTATTAATCATATCATAAATTCCATAAAAAAAATCATATGATAAATGTATTGTGTATGTTACTTTTATTTTTATTTCATAATGGGAACAAAGAAAATGTCCAAGTCAAATAATTATCGCTTTACCAGTCTCAATCTCTGGTAAGTGGTAACCTAAAAGGCACACCTTTGTTTACCAATTCTAAAGATGTGATTTATAAAATCATGAAAATGCATAAATATAATACTTTTTACATAATATTTTTTTTTAATTCTTAATATTTAGACTTTAGTTCATAATAGTTATTATGTAATATTACTATTTTTTTTCAAAACTCCTAAAGAAAAATACAAGATTAATTTATTATATCACAACCAATACTAGTAGGGTCAATATGAAAACTTAAAAACTTTAATATTGAATATTCATGTCATTATCGGTTCTCTTAATTTGCTCTAAATATATATTTATATGACAACTTTAAAGTTTAAGGACTAAAATCTAAATATTTAAAAAATATAAGGATTTTTTTTCTGAAAAAAAATACAGGGACTAAATAAAAATTTAGATAAACTATAGGACTAAATGGTTAATTATATTTTTTTAGAATCATGTGATTATTTATGAATTAAGTAATTATTTTAAAAAAATTTCACTTATGAAATCAATTAAATCCATATGTTAATAAATGATAATTACAATTACAAATTTTCATGCATTATTTTGGACAAAATTGAAAAACATCCATGATCGTAGTATTATATTTATGAGAAAATACATCATATATATATATATATATTACAAATAGTTCAATTAATCAAGTTCACCTGTTTTTTGAAAAGCAAATTCAACTATGATAATGATATGAAATAGTGAAATAATGGACAAATAGTCATTTTAGTCCTCAAACTTTAGTTTTATTTTGGTTTTAAAATTATTTGTTATATCGTTTTGACTTTTGTAATTTCATCTAATCTATGTCATTATTTCTAATATGGACATCTGAGATGAACCATTTCTATTTCATATGTGTCGTAATAAATGAGTTGACAAATGAAATTTTTTTTTTACCATTTAAAAGAAAAATCAACTATAAATTCATCTCTAATTTGTGACCAAGAAGGAAATTTTTTCTTTTCCTATTTGTTAACTTACTTAATGACTTGGCTTTGATGTTTTTTTTTAAAAATAAACTTACTTATTATTATGACACGTATAAGTAAAAAATGATTTATTTCAATTTTTCAAGTTAGAAGTAACAGCAAAAAACAGAAGAAATCATATTTTGGATAATGGTAGAAAAAATGTAAAAGTTTAAAAATAAAAAAAAGGAAGAAAAAAAATTCATTTTAAGACTTAAATGAAACTGATGCCAAAATTTAAGAACCAAAATGATTGTTTTACTTATATTTACTTAGTTTAATATTATAGCCATCCCACCCATAAAAAAAAATATTATAACCATCCCCATTGAAGTTATTATAATAAACTCAACTGATTTGAATAAAATAATATATTTGTTTTCTCCAAAAAAAAAATATACAATAAAGGAAATGGAAAAATTGTTTTTAGTATTTTTTTTAAGGCCCTTCCTTATTTTTCGTCTCTATCACCAAACATGAAATGGCATTTAGCATTTAGGTTTGAGGATAGAAAGAAACAATACAAAAGGGAAGCATTTGCTGTATTTTCTAATCAGAGGGAAAGGTTAGGGGAGAGAGAAGACGACGAAAAGATTTGAGCTTTGAATGCTTCTCCCTCCTTCTGCTTGCACCTACCTTCCTCACACTCTCTATGCGCCTTTCTCTTTCTTTCTCTCTCCGTCGTCTTCCTCCGTAGAATGTTGAAGGTCACAAATTTTGAACGGAATTTCCCGATTTGAAAAGCCCTTATTCGCAATTCAAACCCTCGTTTTCTTCGAATTTCGATCTACCAAACCTTCTTCGCCCCTAAATCCGTCAATCGAATTTCGGCGAGAAAGAAATGGCTGCTTACAGAGCCGACGATGACTACGACTACTTGTTCAAGGTCGTGCTAATCGGCGACTCCGGTGTCGGCAAGTCCAATCTCTTGTCTAGATTTACCAAGAATGAATTCAGCTTGGAATCCAAATCCACCATTGGTGTCGAATTCGCTACCCGTAGCGTTCATGTCGAGGACAAGATTGTTAAGGCGCAGATTTGGGACACAGCCGGCCAAGAAAGGTTTTCCCTCTTTCTCTTGTTCATTTCCTTTTGCCTCTGATCTAGTTCTTCGAGTATATAGTATTTCTCTTTTGTTTTTTCCCTATTAGAATCGTTGGATTTTATGTCGACGTTAGATCATCTGATGATGAGATGTGTTTGAAAGGTCCACTTTTAATTATACGATTTAAAATTGAATCGCCAATGAAGCAATCTGTGGTCATCGTGGTGGTTTTGGAATTCTGGATTTTGATCTGAATAATGAGGAGTCTGAACAACCACAAATACAAGTTACTTTTATTTTTCCTATATATTCTTTGCATATATTGAAACAGAGGATTATGTATGAGACTTTGATGAAGGATAGATAAGGAAATTAACACTTTTGGGTGGATAAGTGTCTAACATAGATCATTGATGGAGTATCTATCGATAATGCTGTTATTTCCTCTTTATTATATATCTCCCTGCATTATGAAAATGGTAGATAGAGGAAAAGTGAAGCCAATACATGATATTGTCAAAGTCTATTTCTTTATGGCCTGATGGAGACACTTGAACCAAATTGTTGAAATGCTGGTGATTCTTTCTATGAGAAAGAAACGTTTGATTTGCTCTGCATTGAATCACTTGTGTTCGTTGAAGAGGGGAAAATATATGATTCTAAGATGAATAGATGATCATCCTTGTATCAGCAAGCAAATCTTTAACTTCAAATTCTGGTGTCTAAACTCAATATTATAATGATCATTCAAAAGGCAGTCAATGATAATTATATTGACTATATATATATATTGTTCTTGCAAACTCATTGCACAAAGTATGTGTCCATTTCCGACACGTGCGATATGATACGACACATGCTCGATACATGTCCTTAAGTATTAAAACTTAAAATCATTTTCCCACTGCTATGACACAGTGAAAAATAGGAAAAAATTGACACATACAGCATATTTCATGAATAGACATTGGAATTTTTGAAGTTTTAATCAAGGTTTATGGATAT
Organism: Chamaecrista fasciculata; assembly: GCA_003254925.1. Classification (NCBI taxonomy): domain Eukaryota; kingdom Viridiplantae; phylum Streptophyta; class Magnoliopsida; order Fabales; family Fabaceae; genus Chamaecrista; species Chamaecrista fasciculata. Next base: position 22,809 of record QANZ01002401.1, read on the forward strand.
TTAATTGTCGCATCATTTTCTATCTTCTATTGGAATTACAATGTACATATATTGTATCTTGTTATGTAATTTTATGAATTTAGCGAGTTGATGTATTCATGTTTATGTTGTATCTATGTCTGTGTCCGTGTCTACGCTTCATAGTATAAAACTCATTCTCATTGTTGTTGCTTGACCCAGATACCGTGCAATAACAAGTGCATACTACCGAGGTGCAGTAGGTGCTTTGCTTGTTTATGATGTGACCAGACATATCACTTTCGAAAATGTGGAGAGATGGTTGAAGGAGCTTAGGGATCACACAGATGCCAACATTGTGATTATGCTTGTGGGGAACAAGGCAGATCTTCGCCATCTTCGTGCCGTATCCACCGATGATGCCAAGGCATTTGCTGAGAGAGAAAACACATTCTTCATGGAAACCTCAGCCCTTGAATCCTTGAATGTAGACAATGCTTTCACAGAAGTGCTTACACAGATATATCGTGTGGTAAGTAAGAAGACTCTTGAGATTGGGGATGATCCTGCAGCATTGCCTAAGGGACAAACCATCAATGTTGGAAGTAGGGATGATGTCTCAGCTGTTAAACAGGTTGGATGTTGCTCTGCATAATAGATTGGGAGATTAAGATAAAAAAAGAAAGGCTTTGTTTATTTTTATTTTTGTTATTAAAGAGGAAGGCTTTGAATGATGGTGTCGGTATTTGTTTCACCACTAAACTAAAATATATTACTCGACCATATGGGATCAATGTGAAATGTATAACATTCTACCCTTTTGTCATAAAGTTTTTCCCCCACTAATTATGAGCACTTTTTTTTTTTTTCAAAGCATTGTTATAGAGGGACGGTATTTTGTAAAAGATTACACCACATTTTTACTCTTATCGAAGCGGGGTTCTAAACATTTTATCTCCAAATCTAATGGAGATAAAATGCGATCTTAGTATATTTGGCAAAAATATATTGATTCTGGTATTTGTTGGAATCATCGAGACATAGGCAAGGGGCTTGCCATAATTTGCCTTATTTAGCGCATTATCACAATAACAAGAAATGAGGGGCTATATATTTATCTGTTAGCTTGACCTAAGCTTCGATTCTAGACAACTCAAACAAAAAATCTGTGAAATTCTGCCTATTATGAGAAACCCCATCTCGTCATTTGCTATTTAAGGCAAGAGTATTAAAGTCAAACGTTTACCCTATTTTGATAGTGCCAAATCTTATTATGTGGCTCTTAGAGAGAAATGCCAAATCTATTAGTCACAAGCTAAAACAATTATAAAAACTAGAATTGACGTATAAATATGAGAATTAAGCTGGCATTGTAATTTTGATGATTTTAGGGAGGAAGACAATATATTATATTTAGAAAAAGACAAAATACAATCTTCACCATGACTACATCAAAAATTTGCATAAATTTCAAGCAAAATAAGATTTTCACAATGACTATATTAATTAATACGTAATACACTAATACTCTTGTTTTTATAATAAAATTATAAAAAAATATTTTAGTTTATTACTTTAAGTTTAAATATTAAATTATAATTAAATTACAATTTAATAAATTACTTCAAAAAGATATTTTAATTAATAAAGATCAATTTATGTCATTGGACTACTCTCATAGTTGAATTACTTTAAAGGCTAAAGTCTCAAACTGGTCCCTTATGTATGGGTAGATTTCAAATTGGCTCTTTATCTTTCATTTGTTCTAGATTGGTCTTACATGTTTCTATGATGTTTCAAATTGGTCCAAAAAATATTGAATGTGGTCATATATCTCTCATTTTAAGTTCAAATGCGACAAATATAGAAGGCTAAAGTGCACTTTTAGTCCCACAACTTTGGCAAAGGTCTCAATTTGGTACCATAACTTTTTTTGTTGCAATTTTAGTCCCATAACTTTTGAAACTGTCTCATCGTTGGTCCCAATACTGATTTCCATCCATTATCTGCCGTTAAAGATGATCTGACATACTGAGTTGGATGATGACGTGGCAAATATGGGTGAAGTTATGGGACGGATGGAAATCAGCTTGGAACCAACGGTGAGACGTTTTTAGAAGTTATGAGACCAAAATTGCAACAGAAAATGTTATGGGACCAAATTGAGGCCTTTTCCAAAGTTATGGGACCAAAAGTGCACTTTAGACAATATAGAATTAAGAATTTCTTTTGACGAGTACTTTGTGACCATCAACAAACGAGGCTAAATTGAGTATTGAAAGTGGGTAACTCGTTATAGGTTAAACAAGTGAAATTGATCATATTTCTCCCGTTTCAAGTCTAAATGCGACAAGCTCAAAACTATGTACTAACTATTGAAGAGTTCTTTCTCTCTCAGTTAAGATCTTTAACAAATAAGGTCAAATCGCGTCTCGAAAGTGGATTTACGACTAATTTGAAACATCATAAAAATATATAGAACTAATCTAAAACAAATAAAAAATAAGTGACTAATTTAAAATCTACCCATACATAATATGAGGCCAATTTGAGAGTTGGGCCTACTTTAAACTATCTTGAATCAAGCTTGGTTTGGTCCAGACCTAACAAAGAATGAGAGAATCTCCTATCCATTCATGACAATGTAAATATTTTTTCAGGCCCTATAATCTTTTTTTTTCTTTTCTAATGGACCTAATGTTAAAAGCCCGAATAAGAAAAACTTAATTAACCAATTTTTTTTTAAAAAAAACAAACACAAAACAAAAGGCAAATAAGCTCGAAGCACAATGAAGCAGTGAAGGAGCTAACTCGCGCCTCCGCCAAACAAAATCCCTAATCGGCGAAACGACGCCGCTGCTTCTCCGGCTGCGCCGCCTCGTCTGAATAGCTAGCTTCGATTTCGAATAGCAAAGTCATAGTCTCTAAAAGAAGCACCCAGAAAGTTTGCTTCAAAGATGCAGCATGACGAGGTTATATGGCAAGTCATCAGGCACAATCACTGCAGTTATATGGCCAAGTAAGCGGCTTTTGTTTCTTTGTATGCATATATTTGTTGCTATTACTTCTTTTCTTCACCTTTATCAATCTTTTTTTAAATGGTTTTGTAGAATCACGACGGGGAATTTCTGTAGAAACCCTTATAACGTGACTGGAGTTTGCAACCGCAGCTCGTGCCCTTTAGCCAATAGTCGATATGCCACCATTCGAGAGGAGGATGGTACTTTTACATTTTACTCTTAACGATTTATCAAAACCAGGGTCTTTAGGCTTTATACTTTGAAGTAACAACTTAGGTTTCTTCCTTGGAGAATCATTTGAGGATGATCAAATTTAGATTTTCCACTGTAGACCGACTGAGCTCAATATTTGACGTTGTCTAAGTATTTATACTGTTCTTCCTCTGGGTGTGTACGTAATAGAACAATTTACTTCCACACCTCTATTATATTATGGTATGCTTAAAAATGATAAATTCAGTGAGGCAGAAAGCGTCCAAAATGTGCAAATAATGATACAGTTGCATTGGGTAATGCAGGAGTATTCTACCTTTACATGAAAACTATAGAAAGAGCTCATATGCCACGGGATCTGTGGGAAAGAGTTAAACTTCCAAGGAATTATGAAAAGGCACTTGAAACCATTGACAAACATCTGGTATGGAAGCTCTAACTAGTCTCTGCAGTAATTCAGTATTTTGTGTTGATATGCCTGGACTTTTTGACTGAACAGATGTATTGGCCCAAGTTACTTGTGCACAAAATAAAGCAGCGATTAACCAAAATGACCCAGATGCAAATACGCATGAGGCGACTTAGTTTGAAGACAAGGTAATTTGAACTCATTTACTCCATCCCTTTTGTTATGTCAAGTGATGCTTAATTTACCTATAGCAACATGTGCTTTGATGCTTCAAATTTTATATTCCTTGATTTCCTGTATAGAAATATAGAATGTGACGAGTGTGATTTTGTCTTCGAGTTTTAGCTAAACAGAGGACAGATAAAATTACAATGAAAGAAAAATTTCAGATTAAGTAAAATTTCAACAGGATCCAACCATCTTGAATTTCACGTAGTACATGTTCAATTGGTTATTTATCTTGAAATGAATGCTTCTATAAGGGACAACCTTCGAGTCATCAGTACAACCTTTGTGTTCAAAGGCCTTATTATTATTGTTCATCTTCAGAAATCTATATCCTGTTTAGTAACTTGGATGCAGTCTGTATGTTGTCTACACAGTCCTTCTTATGCTTTTGAGTTTCATCATTCTCAGTTTTTCCTCTTATATCTTCTATATTACCCTGGTAGTGTTTGATTTTATGATTTATGAGATTTATCCAGTTTCTGTTTTTTCAGCATCCTTTTTTGTTCTTTACTATATTAAACCCCTAGTTAAGAGATATGTGAAAGTTAAGTGGGAATTGGGCAACGTTGGTTTCCCAGCTCGTTACTGGACTGCAGGGAAAGTATTGAGAGAGACATGTTGAGGGAAACAAGATACTTTATAGCATAGTATTAAAAACCGGACCGGTGAACCGGAGCCCAGGCCGTTCCGGAGAAATAAAAATACCGGATTGCAGTTGAACCGGTGACTCACCGGTTCAACCGGCGAACCGTGAACCGGTTTGACTCGCCAAAGTTTGCAAAATTACATATTGACCCCAAAGAATTACAAATTAGTCCCTGGATACATATTATATATGGACTAAAATGAAAACTTTAAAAAAAATTTGGGGTCAATATGTAATTTTTACAAAACTTGTTATGGTTAAAATTGAAAAATAGCTCCAAAGGTACTAAAGTGTTTAATATTTACTTTATATTTAAATTATTGTAATATATTAATGTGTATTTAATGAATATGTATATTTGAAAATGTATTTTTTAAGTAAACCGGCTCAACCGGTTAAACCAGTGACCCAGCGATTGAACCATTGAACCAGTGACCCGAGCCTTCCACCGGTTTGATGACCGGTCCGGTTTTTTGCACTATGCTTTATAGAAGTTGGTTAGGCTAGTAGAAATAAATAGGGGGTGAGGGCAGAGAGACCAATAGGTAGAATTTGAATTATCATCTGGGAGGTTCTAGCCTCTCAAAGTGCCAACATATTTTTTCCTTGATTTTCTTTCTCTCTAATTTTATGTCTGATTTCTACTGTAATTCAAGGAAAATACTCTGTTTCTGAGTAGCATACATTAAGTATCATATTCAAATGATGAGCCTGAAGCCTACATTTCGTCGGCTCCTTGATCTATCGTTGGATTGTTATTTTTATTGCATTTCTATTTCTTTTTTCTAATTTTCACCATAATAACCTTACTTATCAAGGAGGTGGTATTGTTGTTTCTGTGTAACAGGGAGAAAATAATGACTACTCCAAGGAAAGAGAAAAAGAGAGAGGCTAGAAGAGAAGAGAAGGCTGAAAAAGCAGCATCGTTAAGCAAGGTTATACTTTATCCTAATCTAACCTATATATCTCAAGTCTGATGTTCCCTCACTAATGTTCTCTATCTTATTTAGGCTATTGAAAATGAGATTTTTCAACGCCTTAAAAAAGGTCTCTATGGATATGGACCTGGTGACATTGTCAATTATCCTGAGATAGAATATAATAAAGTCATTAATATGGAGAAATTTCAACCTGCTAAGGACGAAGAAGTAAGCTTTTGCTGATCCTTTCTTTTCTATCTTATCATTCTTTTATATCTTATCAACTATCATATATATTCAACAAACGTGTCTTAAATTTAATTTCTTAATTTTACTGCCTTAATGTTGTTTTTAAATAAACAGGAACCCGATATTCAATATGTGGAAGGTTATGATGAACTTGAAGAGGAAGATGATATGGAAGATTTTGCTGGCCTTGGGGCTCGCGAATCTCTTGCGGATGATGATGATGATAATGAAGATGGTAAAGTTTGTTCTAGTAGCTTTGCTATTAGCTTAATGTATTGTCATGTGATAATAATATATGACAGGCTGATTTGTTTTTCTGTTGAAGTATTCAAAAAACATTTTGTTAAGCATTTGTTCAGTCTTTCAAAAGAATTTAACTAAATAATTAATCTGTTTTGCATAGTCATAAAACAAAAATACAAAACTTATGCTACTTTTAGTTTAAATATTTAGTCTCATGAGCTGATCATGGGAAAAGAAATCATGTACATTATTATTCATGGAAGGTACCAGTGTTGTCTAAATATATTTAGTCACTTGAATGCAACATTGCATAAGCTGTTTGTGTGTTATTCCCAACAATTTGTTGGAAATAAAATACTGCCATGTGGAAAGAATACAGAATGCTTACCTATTTTGGAAAGCACATGTGTAATGGTACTTATCAATGCAGGTGGGAGTGACGATGATGAAGAAGCTGCTGTAGTTATTCACAAGAAGTTGAGTAAGAATAAAGCCTTGGCTAGAAAACGACCTGAAAAGGATGCACCTGATGCAAAATTAAAGAAACCAAGGGTTCTTGTTGAGGTAATAATGAACTACATCCCAATTCTTTTAAATGGTCTTGGAGGTTTGTTCTGCAATACATCAATTTATGTGGTGGAGTTCGTTTGTCTGTTGATTTTTGGTACCTTTGCCTGTTTGGCTATCAATAAATAATTATTCAGACATGCATAATTGTCGATATTTCAAGAATCTTGTCCATTACCGAATTTAAATAAATGGTGCCTTGAAGGCTTGAACTAGAGAATAAATATTGGTACACCTTGATAATAACTGAAAAAAAAATCACATAACTTTTTGTTACCTACACATCAGTACCTGCCATTTATGCAGTTGTGCAGTTTTTCATTTATTTTAAAAGAGGGATTAAAGTAAAAATTATAGCTCGAGACTTGTAGATAGCTGATAGTAGTGAAATGCAGAATTATGGTTATTTAAGTCTGCCAACTTTGTTAGTGTCTTCGATAATAATTTCTGAGATTGCATGGTTGTCCAATTACCTTTTTCCTGGCCTTTTGAATACCGTAGTTCTTCACTGACTGGTTTAACTCCGATTGGTATTAGTTTGCTTGTGCTTGTAAAAAACTACTTTTGAAAATCAACTATATATAACTGGCTAGTGTTTTAAGAATAAGAAGCATGGGTAACTTCTAAAATCATGTCAGGTTGAAATGCTATTATTTTTCCGAATTGTATCATTTTGAGAAGCAACACAAGCTGTATCAGTGAACCATTCTTGAGTCTTGACAACAAAGTTTTGAAATGCTTGAAAAATAAAATTTCCTTTAATTTTGAGTTTTGACAATGAAATTGCATTAACTGTTATACAATTTCAGGTTGAGGGCGAAGATGCTGATGAGAGACAAAGGGTTGTGCAGTAGTCGCTTAATGATTTCATTTTGCTTTGTGGCTGCTAGTGGAAACTGCTACATGAGGATAGAAATTGTGATAATGGAGCCTTCTAATTGGTTTGACCCAAAAAAAGAAGAAAATTTTGATCAGTTCTGAAATTTTGTATTTGATTGAAGAAATTATTATTGCCCCTTTTTATTGAAAAAGGCTTATATTGGCAGATTTCATGATATGGGGTCTAAATTAAACAGGCTTCAGGAAGAGATTGAGCATCATTTTGAACCATTGATTAACTAAGGATAGTTAGTTGATATATATAGTAATATTTCATGGTTTTTAAACTTTTATGTATCAAATACAGACGGAGGTAAATTCCATTCTTGATTAACTGACTATTGGGGTTTAATCAGAATTATTCATTCATTTGTATCATTGAGATGATGCTGATGCTATGCTCTTGCTTTTCCCCATCTGAACTTCTGAAAATGTGATAAAATGATATTGGAGTTATTAACCATTTGGTCCATAGTGAATTAGTGATATATACAAAAATGGGAAATTCATCATTTGGTCCTGATAGTTTGCAGGAATTTTGAATTTGGTTCCTATAGTTTCAATTATTTTATCTAAATCGCCAAGAGTACTGACTCTTGAGACATGAAATTTTAAGATCTTTGCATTTTCTGTCAATTGTACGTGAAGGACTAATTTGAGCTAATCTATATAATGATGCAATTACACAATGGAATTCAATAACCCTTCATAGCAAGAGTTAAATTCGGTTTTATTGTTCGATTTTAAAGAAACTATAGTATTCTCAATCGCACACACACCAACATTATTTCAAATTATAGCACCAAACAGATATTCATTATTGTTACACAAAAGACAGGAACATCCATAAATATGTATTCATAAAAGAACACACGTTTATATATATGTGTATATATATATATATTAATTATGGATAAACCTCGATGAGAGATCTTGAACCCAAAATTGGAGTCATCTTGTAGCTACTGAAGCCAGCTGAGAGAATCAAATTGGACCATTCTTTCTCACTTCTCTCTTTTCCAGTGAGGATCATCATCATCAACAAATCAAAAAGCAGTTTTGTTTCGATTGATTTATGATCTCCATTCTCATAGTTATTCTCGATCACCATGTCTATTATAATCACCTTCCCTCCTTTGCCTTTGCTTGTAATTGCCTCCTTACTATTCTTCAGTGCTTTCAAGCAATGCTCATCGTCCCAATCATGCAACACCCACTACATATATATATATATATATATATATATATAAAAGACACATCATTCAAAGTAAGATGTAATTTAACAATAGGATTACTTACCTTTAGTTAAAAATCTCTGTTTGGTTCCAAATAGGTGAGGTCAAATTTCAATTTTGGTCCTAAAATTTTACTTGTTTTGAGGAAAACACTAAATACATTTTTAAAAAGAAAATGAATCTTAACTCTATCGAAAATAATTGTTAAATATGATATTTCAAGCAAACTTATAAAATTCTTTAGAGTAAATTAATGATTTGATTCCTTGAAGATGATAAATGTCTCGATTTAGATCTTATAAGATGAAATTATATTATTTAATCTTTGAAAATTACAATTGCAATCAAGTTGATGTTTTTGTTTGTGATATTTTCGAAATTCAATGACAAATTTGATATAATTTTAAATTTTGTTAAAATCACAAAAAGTACTTTATTGTTAATATTTATTGTTACATCTTTCAAGAACTAAGTAATACAATGCTATCTTTCAAAAAACTAAATTAAAAAAGTTATCATATTTCAAAGATCAAATTATTGATTCATTTATTTTATAGGTAAAAGTACTTTTGGTACCCTTAAAGAATGAGGTAAGTTTCAATTGTACCCTTGAAATTTTTATAGTCAATTATACCCTCAAAGTATGAAGTCAGTTGTATTCCAGAAGTTTTTTTTTAGTCAATTGTACCTCTAATGTTTCACATTTGAGGGTACAGTTGATACAAAAAAAAAGATTAAGGGTATAATTGACCTAAAAAACTTTTGGGGTACAATCGAAACTAACACTATATTTTGAGGATACAACTGAAACTAACCTCATACTTTGGGAGTACTAAGATTAATTTTGCCTAAAAAATCAAATCATAAACTACTTAACTCTCTATGGCTTGTTAAAATCAAATGACATGCCTAAACTAAAACATCATAGTACCTTGAACAATATACCATCGGAGGGAGGAATAGCCTCAAACATGTCTCCTTCAATGAACTTGAGATTCTCACTTCCTTTTAGGCCACCAACAACATAAGGGCTATCAAAGACAATGCACTCCATTTTTGGAAACTTGTTAGCCATGGCCTTAGCCATAGTCCCCAAACCCTCGAACACTCCCTTACACGTGTCATCCACCAAACTAGCTACCAATCGAGAATCATTCACTAATATCTCATTGAACCAATTGTAAAGCTTGGGTTCATGCCACGCATAATCCCAAAACGACTTGCCGTATGTGGTGTCAAACGGCGTCGGATCATCACCATCTTTCTTGAGCCAATTCACCATCTCGTGCATGGGCTTGGTTATTATTGGGTCCAACATTGAAAGCACAAAAGGGGACACACTAAAGGGATGGTCCTTCAAAAGGAGGGTGGATGCTTCGGTTAGGACATAGGATAGCCCTCCAATTGTGGGTCATCATGAAGCTTTTGGAGAGAGAAGAAGCCAGAATGAGTGAGAAGGCGCATTAAACGATGGATTTTTGGGGTTTTAGAAGGATGGATTGAGAGTGAAGATATAAGTTGGTGAAGAGTGATGGGTTTGCCATAAGAATGAATGATGTCTGGGATGCCTAATTCTATGGCTGATTTGAGAGACATTGAGTGTAGGATGCTTGTTGTGTGCTTCCATATGTGGCTTTGAGCTTCAAGTAGTTTTCTTGTTTCAATTTTCTCTTCTTTGCTATGAGATCCCATACTTGATATATGTTGATGTTAATTGTTAAGTTGCTTCTTTTATTGTGTATATATCTTGGTATATATGGAAGCCTTCGTTGATGATATATATCGGTCTAGCTATTTATAATTAGAGTAAGTGATCGGCTCATTCAAAATTACAATATAATAGCTCATCTACCCCCAACATCTTGATTGAAAATATACATTTCAGCCAAAGTTAACAATTGATCAATATGGCGACAAATTAACAAATTTAATTAAAATTTCAGAAAACTCTGACTACTCATCTATCTACAAATAAAGAGTAAATTAATAATTTGATGCCTGAAAGATGTCTAATGCCTTAATTGGGTTCCTAAAAAATGAATTTATGATTAAGATTTAGTCCCTAAAAAATTGATTTACAATCAATTGAGACATTTTGTTAAAATATTAAGGGTAAATTGCAATTTGGTACCCTGTGGTTAGGGGCGGTTCCCCTTTGGTACCCTGAAAGAAAAATTTTTGCATTGTGGTACCCCGTGGTTTGCTCCGTTAGCGATTTGGTACCCTGAGGTTTTTTTCTGTTAGGATTTAACGGCAAATGTTAGTTAAAATGTCAAAAATCTCCCAAAAAGTCTTCTCTTATGCGTTTAAGTCCTTTCCCTTTACTAAAAGGGATCAAAACATAAAGAATTAATTATAAAAGGGTCTTTAGAATTCTAATATTATAGATTTTTCTCCTTTTCATAAGATTTCTCTTGAATAGGTCCTGATTTAATTACACTTTAATCCCAAAAGTTTATGATCTTTATCAAAATAGTCCTTAGAACCTCAAAAGACAAATGAGCATCTTTGATTTATCAAAAAATCCCTATATTCAACTACAATTTTCATTCAAGTACACTACAAACAAATCAAAACCCCCAAATTTTTTCAAAATCAAGCCCCACAAAAAAAAACATTTCATCTTTTCTTCAAATTGGTCCCTAAAACCTTAAACTTTTGAATAGGTCCTGATTTAATTACAAACAAATCAAAACCCCTAAATTTTTCCAAAATCAAGTCCTATTTTGGTCTCTCAAATTAGGCCAAAGTCCTGTTTTGGTCCCTCAGTTATGCTCAGTATTCCAAATTGGTCCCCCAGTTATTTTTCGTTCCATATTGGTCTCTCAGTTATGCAAAACTTGGCAAAGTTGGTTCCTCTAACGGTTTCAATCCATTTTTGATTTTTCTGTTAAAAAAAAGATCAAATTAACTTTCAACTCCTAAAAGTTTAAATTTTTTACATCAAGGACCTTTTTCTTTATAGAAGAACCAAAATGTAAGAAAGAAGAAATAAGTTGGAATTTTAGTTTATTTCTCACCAAAAAATCTCTCTCTCTCTCTCTCCACCTCCGTCATGGCCACGCATCTGAAATTCAAACTCCGGCCACCTCCCCCACCGCCTGTATTCCCCAGCTAAATGCACCGAATCCGACGCCGTTTCCACCAACAGTATGTGATCCAATCAAAACGAAACCGTTCTTTCTCCAATAAACCCCAAATCGTTCTTTCTCCAACCACGAAGACAACCGCTGCCACGACTCTAAGCCGTGAAACTCCGATGCTCTCTGTGCGACGCCGTTTTCTCCGCCTCCAATCCTTCTTGCACCGCCTCCGAGCATCTCAAGCATGGCACTTGCCCCAATTTCAATTTTTATTAATTTTGAATTTCACGAAACTTTAGCACTTTCTTTTGTGTTGAACCATTACAATGTGAATGGATTTGTGACTCGGTTGGTTTGAATTTCGTGTTGTGTCTAACAGAAATGCAGAAACAGAGAAGTTTTAGTGCTTGAAGAATACGTCAATGGTGGACAAGTTAGGGTAATTTTCCACTTTTCGGGCTTTCCAGCTTCCCTGATTTGATTTTCAACGGAATTGAGAGAGAGAGAGAGTGATGGAAGCTGGTGGTGAGGAGGATGGTGATAAAGAAGGAGCTTGTCGAGCTCAACCTTGGAGATGACGAATAAGAACACAGTGGTGGTGGAGATCAACCATGGTCTCTCTCCTTCCATTCATCTTTTTATACATTTAGGCCCTATTTCCACCGAAATCATGATTTTAATGGAGATTGGAAAGATTGATTTTTGAAAATAATCATGGATTATCTCGATTTGATCTGATTTTGGAAGAAATTTGAGAGACCAAAATGAAACTTTGAGCAAATTTGAGAGACCAAAATAGGACTTGATTTTGTAAAATTTTGGGGGTTTTGATTTGTTTGTAATTAAATCAGGACCTATTCAAAAGTTTAAGGTTTTAGGGACCAATTTGAAGAAGAGATGAAATGTTTTTTTTT
>QANZ01002401.1:36403-62775 GCA_003254925.1 Chamaecrista fasciculata
CTCTCTTTCTCTCTCTTATATGATACTGGTGGATTTGCATTTCTTTTAATTATTGATTTATTTTTTAAAAAATATAAAATTATTATTTTCACTATGTATTAATATAATAAAAAATAAAATTTGAAATTTCTTTAATTTTTCTAGTCATTCTTACTAATTATATATATATAATATTTGAACAAAAAATATATAACTTTATGAAAAATGCATAAAAAGGTGATCATTTAAGATAAAAAGGTTGTAAGAGAGAAATCTCAACATATTGTTACGAGATTTTATCCTCTAGAGTTTTTTTTCATGCATTTTTTGTGGAATTAGAGAAAAAATATGAATTTCATGAAATAAAAATATATAACTCTCGTTGAATGTTTAATGAGTAATTTGGATCAGTAAATTATGGCTAGTGTCAGTAAATTATGGTATTTTGTGATAAATGTGTACTTTGTGTCAGTAATAGATCAATTTAGATAAATGTGTACTTTGTGAAAATTTAAATTCAATATAACTCTCGTTGAATGTTTAATGAGTAATTTGGATCCTTTATAGTGCACTATAAGTAAACTGCAGAGAGAGAAAGGAACAAATAGAGAAAGAAAGTGGATCTCACTGACATTTTTTCTCTCTAGTTTATTCTTATCTTTCTCTGTACTCTTCACCTATAGTACACTATATATAGAGAATCCTAATTGATTTAATGAGAAGATGTAAAACCACTAGATACTCGTTAGTCTAAACTCTTATGATAAATTCTAGCTAGGGTCTTGTCTTGATAAATTTATCTTGAGGGACCAAAACAATTTTTACAACCAATGCAAATTTGATATAATCAAATTTTATAAAATTCTAAATTTACATAAATCCAATTAACAAAGGCCTCCTTGTATAAAAAATAAAACACTTTGTCACACACATGACAAACCATTATTTGAAGTTATAGTACACAGACATTAATTCATTACTGTTGCACCAGATACACCGACAATATATCCATAAATATCCTAGATTACAAAGTATGAATACACCCTATATTATGGATAGATATAATAATTAAAAGAACATACATTTATATTATGGATAAACCTCAATGAGAGACCTTAAACCTAGAACAGGATTTATCTTATAGTTACTGAAACCAGCAGAGAAAATCAAATTGGCCCATTCTTTCTCAGTTCTCTGTTTCCCAGGCAAATATACCATTGTCAATATATCAAAGAGCAGTTGTGTTTCAAGTGACGTATAATCTCCATTTTCATCATTATTATTTTCTATAACGATGTCTATTATAACCACCTTCCCTCCTTTTCCTTTCATTGTAATTGCCTCCTTGCATTTCTTCAGTATTTTCAGGCAAGCCTCATCGTCCCAATCATGCAACGTCCACTGCATATGCATATAATTTCATTCAAAGTAATAAGTTAAATATAGTTTTTTTTTGGGGTAAAAAGGGGAAATATCATAAATATTCAGAAATAGAAAGTGTCATACAAACATATAGGAGCTAGAATAATGGTACCATGAGAAGGGAGCAAAGGTAAAAGAGCTCCTCTAAGAGTTTTCATCATTGCAAGTTCTAATAGAAAAATAACTAACTTATCATAAATACAGAGTAGGGAAAGGAAAGGCGAAAAACAGAGTTTTTTTTTTTCTCTCTTTAAATTATCTTATAGAAAAACCCAAGCGAACCAGGTTTTGCCAACCCGCCTCGACAACTTGATGAGCCAAGTTAATTAGCTCATTTAACCCACCAATCATTAAATTTTCATCTTTTCCATTTTTAAAATTTTTTTTTCAATTGTTTTTAAATAAAAAATATTTTTTATAACTTTCTTAATAAATAAAATTTATGAAAATTAAAATAAATTATACCAATAGTATAATCATTCAATACTATTCACTAGTCACTACATCTAAAATTATATTACCAACTCGCTAACTCACTCGAGTTAGCTCACTACGAGCCGCGAGTTAAATAAGCCAACCCGTTCGAGTTATAATTTTTGGCGAGCTGGATTCTTTCAATCCAACTCGCCAATTTGGTGAGTTAAACGAGCCAACTCACCGAGTTTAGCTCGTTTTAGTGGCTCTATAACTAATTATATCATAAAAACAGAGTAGGGAAAGGAAAGGCGAAAAACAGAGTTTTGTTTTTTTTCTCTTTAATAGAAAAATAACTAACAGTCTTAGGGCTTTGTAACATCAAATTAAAGGCCAAAAATAGGAGCAAACGAAAACTTTATAGCTAGTAGTCTAGTACGTACCTTAAAGAATATACCATCTGAGGGAGGAATAGCCTCAAACATGTCTCCTGCAATGAACTTGAGATTCCCACTTCCTTTGAGGTGACCTACAACATAAGGGCTATCAAAGACAATGCACTCCATTTTTGGAAATGCCTTAGCAATGGCTTTAGCCATGGTCCCAGTGTTACCACCCACATCCACCAAAGACTCCAAACCCTCGAACACCCCTTTACACGTGTCAACAACCACACTCGCCACCAATCGAGAATCATTCTCCATTAACTCAGTGAACCCCTTTTGAAACTTGGGGTCATGCCATGCATAATCCCAAAACGACCTACCATATGTGGTGTCAAACGGCGTCGGATCATCTTTTTGGAGCCAATTCACCATCTCCTGTATGGGCTTGGTCATAATTGGGTACTCCAACATGGTGAGCACTATAGGGCAAGCACTGAATGGGTGGTCCTTCAAAAGGAGGGTGGATGCTTCGGTTAGGACATAGCCCTCCAATTGTGGGTCATCATGAAGCTTCTGGAGAGAGAAGAAGCCAGAATGAGTGAGAATCCGCATTAAACGATGGATGTTGGGGGTTTTAGAAGGGTGGATTGAGAGAGAAGAGACAAGTTGGTGAAGAGTGATGGGTTTGCCATGAGAGTGAATGATGTCTGGGATGCCTAATTCTACGGCTGATTTCAGAGACATTTTTTTTTTTTTTTGATGTAAACGGAAATTCATTAAAAAGACAAAAGCAGAGCACGAAGTGCTCAAGAAGTTTCAGTTACAGAAGGAGAGGCAACAGAAGGAGATATGGAGTTTTGCAGAAAAGCAGAAGATAGTCTTCTAGTCCTAGGATAAGTTACAGACATAAAATCATAAAGACAATGCATAGAAATAAAAGATGGCATGGAATAAAAGATAGTATGGGGTGTTGCTGATGTCCGCCCCAAGTTTGCAAGCATGTCCGCTGGTTTGTTGCATTCTCTGAAGATGTGCTTGATCTGGATTTGATCAAAACTGGATAGGAAACATCTGCAGTTTTTGATAATGGTAAATAAAGGGTGATGAGAGGTGATATTAGCATCATAAATTAAGTCAACAGCAAGCTTGGAATCAGATTCTATGATGAGGTTTTTAATATTAACATCTGTGGCGAGTTTTAGTCCCATTTGAATGCTCCAAAGTTCCGCTTTTAGGATACACCCGTGGCCTAAGAAGCATGAGTAACCTGTGATCCAATTTCCGTCATAGTCTCTAATGAGACCCCCTGCACCAAGAAGATAGTCTTTTGCTGACCCATCACAGTTCAATTTAAAGAAAGGTTTTGGTGGAGGAGACCAATGAAGGTTAAGAGAGTGAGTGGCAGAGGTAGAGGGATTAGGAGATATGAAATGGATGAATTCTGTACTATCAGCAAGCGATTTGTTGATGATTTGTCTGGGAGAGAAAGGTTTTTTAGAGAAGATGAAGGCATTTCTGCTGAGCCAGATATTGTAAAGCAAGCAAGTGAAGAAAGAATTCCAAGGGATATTAAAACGGAAATAAGCTTTATTATTGCAGTGAGTTTTTAACCAGGAAGAAAAATCAAGATGTGTCAAAGAGTCAACAGAGGACAGAGAGCGCCAGATAGGGGTGGTTTTTTCACAGTGTCTGAAGAGGTGATCTAAATCTTCAATGGCATTCAAACAAAGGGAACAGGAAGGGTTTTGTAAACAATTTCTTTTGAAAAGAGTGTCATTTGTTGGAAGGGCATAGTTAAAAAGTTTCCAAATAAAGAGAGGGATACGAGGGGGGAGGTTTAATTTCCAAATCCAGTTTAGGTGATGGGAAGGATAATCTTTAAATAAAGTTTTATAAGCAGAAGCAGAGCTATAAATCCCATTACCATTATGAGGCCAAGAAATAGAGTCAGGGAGGGTATCAGTGATATCAACAGGGGTACTAAGAATTTTGTTTCTAATATCAGGGGGGAGGTCCAGGGAGATATGTGAGAGGTTAATGTTACCAGTTCTGTCAATGAGAGAGGAAAGTTTAAGATTTATTTCGTTTTGGGGAATGGGTCCAGAGATTAGATGTCTAAGGGGACCAATGTCAAGCCATTTATCATGCCAAAAATTTATAGATTTACCACTGCCAACATTCCAGACAAAGTTGTTTTGGAAAATATTAAGGTCTTTATCAATGCTTCTACGGATAAAGGATTTTGAGTGCAAATTTTTAGACAGAGAGCTACCATATTTGGTTCTTAGGACAATAGAGTAAAGGTTGTTACTATTAGAGTGTATATTCCAGAGGATTTTTGCCATGAAGGTGGCATTGGTATGGGAAGATTTCCTGATACTAAGTCCACCAAAGTTTTTTGGTTTAGCAATGTTATCCCAATTTACCAGATGTATTTTTTTTGAGGTGGTATCGTGCCCCCAGAGAAAATCTCTATTGGTTTTATCTATTTTTTTATGGAAGTAAGGGGGAAGGGAAAAAACTTGCATGGCATGAGAGGGAATGGAAGAAAGAGTGGAATTAATGAGCTGAATTCGGCCAGCCATAGATAGGGAATTTCGTTTCCAACCCTGAAGCTTGGAGACAAGATTATCAACGATAAATTGGAAGTCGGAAATCTTATAATTAGGCTTAAGGGGTAAACCTAGATAGTTGCCAACCGAGGAGGAAGAGGAGATAGAAAGGGTGGATTCAGTAAGATTTTTAAAAAGAGAATTAACTGAGTTTGAGAACCAGATTTTAGATTTATTAAAATTGATGGAGAGATTAGAGGATGCAGAGAAGGTAGTAAGACAAGTTTTGATAGCAGAGAGATTTCTCTTATTTGCTTTGGCAAAGAGAAGGATGTCATCCGCGAAAAAAAGATGAGAGAAGCTAATGTTGCTATTATCATTCTTAAAGGAGAAAGGGAACCAGTTTTTCTTGTTTACTTCGTTAATGATGAGATGATTTAGAAATTCCATAGCTAAAATGAAGAGGTAGGGTGAGATGGGGTCACCTTGCCTAATACCGTGTTGAGGTTTGAAAGAATCAAGTTTCTTACCATTAACAATGGGGGTATAGGAGAAGGAGTTAAAAATGGAGGAAATAAGGAGAAGCCATTCATTAGGGAAGTTAAAGAGAGAAAGCATATTTAGGATGAAATTCCAGGAAATGGTATCAAAAGCTTTGGAGATGTCAAGCTTGATAATCATCCATCCGGATTTTGCTTTTGAGGTATGCATAGAATGCATGATTTCATGGGCTGTAATGAAGAGATCACTAGTGTGCTTACCTTTTTGGAAGGCTCCTTGAAAAGGAGAGATAAGAGTGGGTAGGAGGGGTTTAAGGCGAGATACAAGAAGTTTACTTAAGATTTTATAATGTGTCATACAAAGTCCAATGGGTCTAAGATGGGAGGGGTTAGTTACATTTTGAATTTTTGGGATAAGGCAGAGGAGAGTATTGCCCCAGGAGGGAGGGATACTCCAGGAGGAAAAGATGTTTTGAATACTTTGGATGAGTTGGTCTTTAACTGTAGGCCAATTTTTTTGGTAAAAAATGGCGTGAAGACCATCTTCTCCAGGGGTTTTGAAGGGGTGGAGATCGAAGCAAGCCATTTTGATTTCTAGTTCAGATGGAATAGCTATAAGAGAACTTTTAGAGACAGAGGAGAGTTTGGGGAGGTTTTGAATGGAGTTGATAGGAGGGACACAAGGGGAGTTACTAGTGTAAATATTTTTAAAAAAGAGGAGAATGGTGTTGGAAATCTCAGATGGACACCAGGTTAAGGTGCCATCATCTCTGGTTAGACATAAAATACTATTTCTTTTCCTACGAATAATGGTACTATGATGAAAGAACTTAGTGTTCTTATCACCAAGAGAGAGCCAATTGACTCTAGATTTCATCTTCCAGAGCTCTTCTTCTTGCTTTAAAATGGTAGAAAGCTTTTGTTGAAGATTTCTTTCAAGAATGTAGTGTTGAGGTTCAGGATTAAGGCAGAGAATTTTTTGAAGACCAAGAAGTCTAGCATAAATCTGTTTTTTTTCAAAAAAGATGTTTTTAAAAGTTTTTTTACTCCAAGAAGAAATTTCATGCTGCATAACAGCGATGTTTTCTTCAATATTGGTACTGGTATTGTCCCAAAAGGCTTTAACAAGGTCAGGGAAGGAGGGGTGGGAAGTCCAGAAGGATTCAAGACGGAAAAACTTATTTTTTTTGGTGGTGTGAGGTAGAATGTTAAGGAGGATGGGGCAGTGGTCAGAGTGTGTTCTAGGGAGGTGGGTGACAGTAGAGTTTGGGAAGGATTGAAGCCAAAGAGGGTTAGAGTGACATCTATCTATTCTAGTCCTAACAATCCTGCCATGTTCTCTATTATTAGTCCAAGTGAAGAGAGGGCCCGAGAATCCTAAGTCTATGAGATTACAAGAGTTAAGGAAATTGTTGAAAACAGACATTTTTTTTTTATTTGGAGGTCTACCACCAAATTTCTCCTTAGAGTTGGAAATATCATTAAAGTCACCCATGATTAACCAAGGTAGAGGTAAGTCTTTAAAAGCATATGTTATATTTTTCCAAAGATTTTTTCTAATAATAAAATTTGGACTAGCATAAATAGAAGAGAGAATAAAGGAAGAGTCGTATACCTTCACTTTACAGTGGAGTTCTTGGAAAGAAGAGGCTAGGGGCTCAACGGAGAGAGTGTGGGAGTTCCAGAGAAGCCAAATACCGCCAGAAAAACCCATGGCATCAATTTTGATGAAGTTATCAAAACCGAGATTGGAGGCAATATCGTGGGCTCTTTGACCACTAAGTCTAGTTTCAGTGAGTATGACAATGTCAGGGTTGAATTTTTGGGTTAAGTCACGAAAGGCTCTTCGAAAATCAGAGCTAGCAGCTCCTCTAATATTCCATGCTAGGATATTCATGGGTGTAAAAGCAGGATTTTGAGGGGGAGAGAGGGGGGAAGGGGGGGGGATCAGCAAGGGGGTTTGTTGGATCGAAGGCAAAGGATGGATTTAGGTGGAGATTGTACTCTACAGTACCTATGTCGAAGTTTAAGCAGCAGTCTATGTCGATATACATTTCCGCTAAGTGGTAGGGACCTAGGTAGTGTGCGCAATGGTTTTGGTTTCCTACAAGGGTAGTGTTTGCGCCTGACATTGGAAAAGTGAAGCTGTGTGTCATTGGGAGGGTGTAAAGGTCCGTGAGAAGAGGGTTTGGAGAGGGGGGGGGGGGCTGGGAACCAGTTGTAGTTCACCAGATTGTTGAAACGGGGGGGTGGAAGGACATATGAATGTCTCTGACGTAGCTGAAGGACAGAAGCACGTGTGTGGTGGTTCCTTGAGTTGTTGGCAAAGGCAAGGCTTAGGAGGTTTGCCCAACAATGGGTCCATGGGGAGTTGTTTAGAAGACCCCTCAGCAGGTTGATCCAAATCAGGGTCATGCCTGAAGTTGGAGAGCACTCCTGCTGATACGCTTCCCAAAGATTGTTTAGTATTTCTTCTCTTTGATCTTGTGGAGGGGGGTTGTTGTCTACTACCATATATTGTGCTTGTGGCCAACGAATAGGGATTATGAGGAGGGAGACAGGGCTTTGGTGATTTGGAGAGAGTGGAGGTGATTGTGGCAGGTTTTGTGGTAGGGGTAGAGGGAAAACTGGGGACTGTGGGGTATGTCTGTGTGCTGATAGAGGGGGTGAGGGTGATTGATTCATGTTGAGAGGGGAGTTGGTGGGGGATGGGATTCTGGTTACTTGGGGAGAGGAGTTTCCTCTGAGGAGCTGGCTCACAGGCATGATTTTTCTTAGGGGTTATTGGTTTGGAAGGGTGAGCTTGGGGAGGAGGAATGGATGAAAGACTAGTATTTAAAGATGATCCTAGGTCATGTAGGGTTTTGGAGAGTGTTTTAGGATCACAGTGAAGAGGGAGGGATGGTGTTGGCGGGTTCAAGGTTTGCAGAGATGGATCAAGTGTTAAGACAACTTCGATGAGGGGGGTGGGTGGCTGACCATTTTTTTCTTGCAT
Source organism: Chamaecrista fasciculata (assembly GCA_003254925.1). Taxonomy (NCBI): domain Eukaryota; kingdom Viridiplantae; phylum Streptophyta; class Magnoliopsida; order Fabales; family Fabaceae; genus Chamaecrista; species Chamaecrista fasciculata. Next base: position 44,652 of record QANZ01002401.1, read on the forward strand.
GGAATGGGAAAAGTTTGGGGACGTAAGTTGCATGGGGGAAAGGTTATCATGGTCAGAAGACAGAGGGGATGGTGGTGAAGGGCTCGAGGCTTTGGGTTTGGATTTTTGTGTGGTGAAGTCAGAGGAGAGAGGGGGGGCATGTTGGATGGTTTTAAAAGGATTAGTACAGGCTGGAGAAGGGATAGCGGGAGCAGAGGGAGAGAGAGTAGTATTAGGCTCAGAAAAGTTAAATTTGTTTTTTGCTTTAAGATGACTAGGTATCAGGTGGACAGGTGTGGCAGGGTGCTTTATCTTGTCCTTATTGTACATGGTTTTTTTATGCTTTATGAGGGCAGGTTTCTGAGTCTTTTTTTGAGGATTATCATCAGAGGGGTAATTTTCTTTTAAGAAAGTTTTAGGTGAAGGAAAGTTTTTTTGTGGAGAGATGGTTTTTGAGGAGAGAGGGTTTTTTGGAAGAGAATCTAGCCGTTTAGGAGGGAAAGTTTGATTGTGAGGATTTGAAAAGGATTTCGGTTTTGGGGGTGGTACTGGGAGTAACGGGGGGGTAATTTCAAATATATGGTTTTTGTAAAAACTAATGTTCTCAAAGATAACGGGTATGTGAATGCCATTGAAGAAGATAGATGGGGGAAGGGGCTTTGTAATATCAAACTCAATACACAGTCTAGTAACAGAGATCAGATTTTTATCTAGATTATTCCTATCAAAAGCAATAATTTTTCCCAAAGCATTACCAACTAATTTTAAAATATCAAAGCGAATATATTCAGAGGGGAAATGGGGGAGGGAGATCCAGATAGAAGTATAACGAGAGGGGTTAGAGGGAGAAAAGTTTGAAATCCAGGATCGGGTCAGCAAAGGAAAACCATCAAGGAGCCAAGGACAAGTAGAGAGGATACGTAACCTGTCAGATGGATCAATGTTGGAGAGAAGAAAATGATTTAGGCCTAGATGCTTGAGCAAAGCTTTGTCCTGGAGACTCCAAAGCCTTAGCAGTTTATTCTTCAGATTTGGCGTTCTTGAGACTTGGTCAGGGACAAAGATGATTAGAGATTGTTTCCATTCCTCCGATAAGGCTTTGCATAATTCTGGAGGTAATGAGATGGATATTCCCTGTGGTGAGTGGGAGATTTTTGCGATCTCTTCGAGAGATGATTTTTCAGGGTTTTGGGAAGGATCTTCAAGAGGGATGGAGCCGAACTTATTGATGAGATCTTTACATAAAGCAGCCTTAAAATTTTTTGGAGGCGAAGACACATCGGGATGGGTTGAAATAAGTGGAGGATTTAATCTGTGGGTGTTCGAAGGATGGTTTTTTGGCGATGAGTGAGGTGAGGGGAGTTGCGAAGAGAGTTGTTCTGGAATAAGAAGGGGTAGTACAGAGGGTGGAGAAGAGCTTCGAGGGAGACAGAGAATTTGGGTGTTTGGTGGGTTAGGGTTTGGCTGTGATGTGGGTGAAGATGGTGTGGAGTTGGAAGGCTGATGTTTAGTGGGAATTGATGAGGTTGAGAATGCGAAGGGTTGTAACGGTTCGGAATGAGGGTTTTTCGAAGCGTTTTGGTTTGTGGAGGTGGAGGGTTGCGACGGAGCAGGTACATCGGTACAGGTAGGGTAGATGGAGAGACTGGGTGGCGCAAGGGGGTTACGATTTCCGGTAATTTGTGGGCTTGGATTTCTTGGGGTTTGGTTGGGAGTGTTTTGGGCCATCTTTTCCTTGTCGAAGAATGTAGGATGCTTGTTGTGTGCTTCCATATGTGGCTTTGAGCTTCAAGTAGTTTTATTGATGCAATTTGCTCTTTGTTGTGAGATCCCATACTTGATATAGTTACTTCTTTTATTGTGATTTATGTATGTATCTTGGTATGGAACCCATCGTTCAGTATATGGGTCTATTTATAAGGGTAAGTGGTTCAACATCTTGAGCTCATTCAAAATTTCAATATTAGCCCTCTCTTTTTTTTTTTTTTGGAATGCTACCTATCAGTTTTGTCCCGAGCCCGATTAATCCAAACTTATCTAATTTGAAGTATTTGTAATGTGTGAAAAAAAGAAAAGAAAGAGGATTAAAAGTTTCAATCTTTAAGTTTCCAAACAAGTGGAGGAGGTTCCAAACCCCTCCCTTCTCCCTTCTCTCTTCTTCCTTCTTTTTAATTTTCAATCTAAACATACCTTTAATATAGTTTGACAAATATAGTTGCATTATATTCATAACATTTTGAGTTCAAGACCCTTAATATAGTTTACTGATAAATATAGTTGCATTATATTCATAACATTTTGAGTTCAAGATCTTATTTATGTGATACTAAACAATTCAGCACTTATCTCAACTCTTCATTAATTTATCTATTTTAAGTAGACATTTCATTATATGTATGTTTTGTCCAAAGTCTCATAGAATCCTTCAATCTATAAAAACACATGCGCTTCGAATTTAGAAAGAATATATATAGAGAGAGAGAGAGAGAGTCTTAAGATGTATATATAATTAAAGAACATAAAATCCTTCTTTATCTATTATTTATTGTATATATTATTTTACGGTTTAGATAAGTATTAATATTTAGTTTATACATAATAATAAAATTTTAACTTTATTTAACCTATATGGAGTAGTTGAGTAACTTGCACATTGATGACACATTGCACATATATGTGGGAGATGCGGCCACTATCATGATATCAACATGAAATAATTTTTGTCTAACTCGTATTGTAGGTTATTGGACTTGCGTTATCAATTCCAACTACTCACGTACTATTTTATAATTAAATATGTTATATTAAAGGTGATTCCCGGGAAAACGGATCCCCTGTACTTCCAAGCGGTGAAATTTTGTGAAATTCGTGAGATCTCAGCCGTGCATCTAATCTACGCTCCTCATATTGCCACGTCGCCCTACTTTTTTTTTGTTTTGTTTTTCACAGCACATGGAGGCAGTGTTGTTTTCGTAAAACCATTTCTCTTAGAGCATTTGGTTTTCTTATTTCTCTCTTCTTAGTCTATCGTCGCCGGCGTTCATCTCCGGTGAAGCTCAGGTGCGTAGCTGAGATTTCGCCCCCTCCCATCTCGCACTTCAGTGTACTTCAATGTCGGCAACGTTTCTCTCGTCGCCAAAACCACTTCTCTCCGACGGGGCTATAGGAACGTCTCGGGTTTCCAAATTTTCCTCTATCCGCCAATCCCACTGATTCTTCGCTCCCGGTATTATTTTATTTTCTTCTTTTTTTGATTGATTATTGTGTTATAGATTGAATGAAGTAAACTTGTGCTCTAATTTTGAATCAGACCTTCCAATGGCTCTAGAGCCAAGTGCTAATTCAGATTCAGTGAAAATAACGTCGATGCAGAGCCAGTATTGTGATGATTTTGTTACAGACAATGTTGAATAGGTGGGTACCAAAATTTCTTCTCATTACGATTGCTTTGTTTGGTCATATTAATGTCCCCAAATAAGTATAAGTAAGGATAACTTTAATTATAAACATTTTGTAATTGTACTGTGGAGGATTATGCATTGCTTGACTGCTATCTTGGGTTGTGATTTGTGAGAGATGATATGATAAACAGAAAGGGATAAGAAAAAAAAAAGACTAACTGTTTTTCAAATTAAAAATAAAAACTAACATGCAACTCCAGAAGTACAAGATGGAATGTGAGATTATTTTTGTCAAATAAGTAGTCTGGGTATAATCAGAGATAGCTGTAACAACAATTGAAACTTTAACACTATTGTTCTGTTATTATGGCATTCTATTATTTCATTTTCTAGTACTTTAATCTTCACTAATTGTACAAGACTACAAGTTGCATTTTGTTAATGATCCAATAATTATTGTTTTATTATGATATTGAATCAGCTAAAGATTATGATATTTATACCTATATATGCCTTGTTAGTCGTGTTTTTTGAATTGTGATGCAAGTTGACAATTTGCTATGTTGACAATTTTATTTTTCCTTTTGAATTCTTTTCTATACATTGTGATGCAAGTTGTCTATATATTATTTAGGGAGGATTGGTATAGAGATGGGTATGTTACTTTGCTTTTATATATTCCTATAATATAAAAGCTTTGGGATTGTTTCATTGGAGTTACAGCCTTAAAAAGTTGTTCCCTTGGTCTGATTATTATAAAGTTTCCCTTGATTCGCTTTCATGAGTTTTATTCTAATAATAAGATAATGAATACATTTAAAATTGTGCATCAATGTAATATACTGAGCAAGTATCTTTAGATGCAAGGATTGATTATGGTGAAGGCAGTGAAGTCATCCAGAAAATGCAATGCAGTGAAGTCATCCAAAGACTGTCCTGAGGCTACAAAGGAACATCTTGGGAGTGTTTTGGGACTGTATTGGAACAGTTTTTTAAAACTGTATTAGGTCTCTATCAGGATAGATTTATTGAATTATGTTACAAAGATGTAAAAGAGTAACATATATTGTAATGAGAAATGTAATATATTTCAATTCTTAATTTCAATAAAGATACAACTTTCATTGTCCATAGATTGTTCTTATATGTATTTCAAATCTTATTTTGCATTGTTTGGACATTTAGAAATGCGGGTGCTGTTTTAATGAGAAATATGAACCGGTATTCATTGAGTCTTCTTTATAATAAGAGGTCCAATATTTCAATCTGAAACAAGTTTTCTTAAAAGGTTGGAATCATGAAATTTAAGATGACACTTCTAATTGAAATTACAAGAACTTCAAAAAGCCATTACAAAAATTTCTTTCATGGATTCCTCAGTCTACAAAGTAACTAAAATACTCTTTCATATTATACAATGAGGAATTCACTCAAACAACTATAGCTAGGAATTCTCTCAAACAACCCAGTAATTCAAACTTAAAGAAGTAACAAAATGCAATCCATCTACTCTTTGCTTGTATCTAGACCCTTTTGAAAAGCTCTCCTCCATGTCTAAGCTGGTGTGCAAAATGAAATGTCTACAATTCAGGCTAGGCATAATCAATCCATCTACTCTTTGCTTGTATCTAGTCATCTGCAAAGAAACATGCAACTTACTAAAGAAGTAACAAACAAAAATATTTGGAAAAGAGAAGAAAAAAGAGCTACCTGCGGAGTTAGATTTATGATGAAGGTTTGATATGCTATTGTCGACCTGTGTTGTAGCTCCAAAGCTTCTTCACTCAATGAATTGTTGACCTGTGTTGCAGGTCCATCGTCCAAGGTTTTCAATTATGAAAGTCATTTTTTTAATCTCATTTTCTTCCTATTTAGTATACAAATTTAAAAAAAAAACAGATTTGGGGATCATTTTGAATTCTTAATCAAAATAGATTAACCTTGGACAACCTAATACTTTGCAACTCTCACACACATGCCTAATAAATCAGAGGAGTGAATGAATCAGAATAAAAAGTTAAAAGGACTCATCACGACACAGAGTATAAGATAAAAAACATTAAAAGGAAGAAGGTTCTCACAAAACAGGACTCATTCATACCAATACGAAACCAAAGAGTGAGTGAAGTAATAATTGCATGAGAAAACCAGAGAAGAAGTAATAATTGCAAGGTTGTGATTCACTTCACAAAATAAGGCATGAAAAAACGAAAATCAAAGCCAGAAAGACAAGAATCTCATCACCTCATTGAGGACATAACACAAACACTTGAAGGGCACAAAAAAAGAAAGAAGAAACAGATATGAAACTCAAAAGCCAAAGCCAAGAAACATCAATAGAGAGAGAAGTCATACCCATCGCAGGTGATGAGGGTTCTCGAGCAAGACGGAGTAAAGTGGGAACAACAAAGACGGAGCAAAGAGGAAAGGGGCAAAGAGTGTTTGCAAAATGGGGATAGGGTTTCAGAAGTTCAGAGGTAAATATTGAAAGGCTTCGTCGGAATCCATGAGTGAACGAAAGGGAGCTTGGTGGTAGTGATGGTGGTGATTTTCTTTCAAGAGGCGAGGGTTTGGAATTGCAGGAGGAGTCGAGGGGTTAGAAGTTGAAAGTGTGAAAAAAAAAAGAAGAAAAAAAATAAAGCGACGTGGCGAATTAAGGTGCGTAGATTAGATGCACAGCTGAGATCTCACGAATTTCACAGAATTTCACCGCTGGGAAGTTCAGGGGATCCGTTTTCGATTCCCGGCCCCTAGATCTCAAGAAAATCTTTTGCCTTTTATATGATTAATAGAATAGTTCAAGGTCTTAAAAAATTTTTAATTTTGGTCTTTAAAAATTTTAGGCCAAAAACCTATTTTGGTCCCTAATGTTTACTAGACATTCCGTTTTGGTTTCTAAAGTTTCTTTTTATTCTGTTTTGATTCTCAAAGTTTTCAAAATATTCTACCAATAATCCCCAACAACCCATTTCCATCCGATCCATTTTCTCAGTTAAAAAAAAAAAGTTAAAGTGCACTTTTGGTTTCATAATTTTTTTTAAGTCTCAATTTGGTCTCATAACTTTTTTTGTTGCACTTTTGGTCCCATATTTTTGCAAAAGGTTGCAGATTTGGTCATGTATCACTTTTGGTCTCATATCTTTTGGTTAGGTTGCAGAATTGATCTCATATCTTTGTAAAAAGTTTCATCGTCAATCCCACTTGATTCAAATATATGAGACCGATTTTGCACTTAACCCAAATATACGAAACCAAAAGTGCAACACGAGTCCAAATAAGCAACTTGAGCAGAGGTAGATGGAGACGCGGTTGTATAGAAGGAAGAGGAAGAGAGGGACGCCGACGGGTGACCTATTGACCCGGTGGATGGAATCGGGTTTGCTGGTGGAGAAAATGGAGGAGAGAAACTGAATGGTGAGGACCCAAATCGACTAAAAACAGAGCGTGAATGATTTGATTTCCAAGAGCCTAAGATTGAGAGAAAACTGTGGAGTACGTGTTGAGAGGGAGAGAGTAGCAGTAATGGGTTTTCAATTTTCTCCGTGTCGGTCGACTCTCAATGAAAACACCAATTGATAAGAGTATAAGTCTTTAGGAGAACCACACATCGAATGATCGAAAGCTAACTGTTGAAGTTTGAGAGCCCAAGGTTTTATATAGCGCTTTACCCTCAGTTAATTACCCGATGTGGGACTCGTATCAGAATTCTCTTTGGATCAATCAAAGTTTAGTCCTCCATATTATAACAATGGCATAGGGGATATATATTATATAGTAGTATAGCAACCACCACCACCACCACACAGCCCATGCCTAATAATAATTCTTCCACCACCAGTAATTTTTTCCAGAACATGAATTTGTACGGGAATTCCTCTGTATTATAGGGAGAATGTCTTTTTTATACATTTATTAGGCCCTTATTTGTTTTTTTAATTGCATTTTGATATCTATTACAAAAGGAAAAAGACCTTAACATAAAATACCAAAATTGTCAAGGGATGAAAGTTAGTTTTCTCCTTTATTTACTTCTTTTTAACGGAAAAAAATGGATGGAGGGACTAATTGTTAGACTTTTTAGAAATTTTGGGGACTGAAACGGAACAAATGAACCAAAATAGAACCTTGAGCAAACATTAGAGGCGAAAATAGGTTTTTGACCAAAATTTTATATATTAAAAATATAAAAGATAATAAAAAATGATTAAAGAAAAGTGCTGCAAATTTATGAGTGTGACAAATATAATCTCACATTATCAAATAAAATTTACAATCCCACACGCATAACACACCATGGCCATTATTTGAAGTTGTAGCACACTAGCACTAGACAGACATTCATTACAGTCACCAAATACTAAGTGGCCCTCGAACACACCATAGAAGAACGTATATATATATATATATATAATATTATGGATAGACTTCGATGAGAGATCTTAAACCAAAAACAGCTGGAGTTATCTTATAGTTAGTGAAACCAGCAGAAGAAAACAAATTGGCCCATTCTTTCTCGTCTCTCTCTTTTCCAGGGAGGTATGCCATCATCATTATATCAAACAGCAATTGTGTTTCAATTAGTGATTTATTATAATCTCCATTATTATTATTCTCTATAACCATGTCTATTATAACCACCTTTCCTCCTTTGCCTTTCCTCGTAATTGCTTCCTTGCAATTCTTCAGTATTTTCACGCATGACTCATCGTCCCAATCCTGCAACGTCCACTATATACATATACATATATATATGCCATTCAAACAAACAAGTTAATTATATATAGTTACCACGATCAAAATATATAGGCTAAAGCCTTATTTTGGTCCCTCATGTTTAGTCAAAGTCTTGTTTTGGTCCCTCAAGTTTCTAAAAAGTTCCGTTTTGGTCCCTTAAGTTTCCAAAAAGTTTCACCGTTAGTCTCTGAAATCTATTAAAATTGTCTATTTATTTCTTTTTTTTTCTTACGTTTTGATCTTATTATAAGCAAAAGGAACTTAATGTAAAAAATTAAAACTTTTGGGGGATGAAAGTCTATTTTTTTTTTTAACAGAAAAAATGGATGAAAAATACTGAGGAACTAACGATGGAATGTTTTGGAAAGTTAAGGGACCAAAACAGAACAAAAAAAGATGAGGGGCCAAAATGAAACTTTGAGCAAACCTAAAGGACTAAAATAGGACTTTGGCCAAATATATATACTGGCCCAAACTAAACCATTATATATATACTTATATAGTACAGTACCTTGAACAATATATATACCATCGGAGGGAGGAATAGCCTCAAACATGTCTCCTGCGATGAACTTGAGATTCTGAGTTCCTTTGAGGTCACTAACAACATAAGGGCTATCAAAGACAATGCACTCCATTTTTGGAAATGCCTTAGCAATGGCCTTAGCCATGATCCCAGTGTTACCACCCACATCCACCAAAGTCTCCAAACCCTCGAACACCTTTTTACATGTGTCAACCACCACATTAGCCACCAATCGAGAATCATTCTCCATTAACTCAGTAAACCACTTGTGAAGCTTGGGCTCATGCCATGCATAATCCCAAAACCCCCTATTATATGTGGTGTCAAACGGTGTCGGATCATCTTTTTGGAGCCAATTCACCATCTCGTGTAAGGGCTTGGTCATAATTGGATCCAACATGGAAAGCACAAAAGGGGACACACTAAAGGGATGGTCCTTCAAAAGGAGGGTGGATGCTTCGGTTAGGACATAGCCCTCCAATTGTGGGTCATCTTCTGGAAGCTTCTGGAGAGAGAAGAAGCCGGAATGAGTGAGAAGGCGCATTAAACGATGAATGTTGGGGGTTTTAGAAGGATGGATTGAGAGAGAAGAGACAAGTTGGTGAAGAGTGATGGGTTTGCCATAAGAGTGAATGATGTCTGGAATGTCTAATTCTATGGCTGATTTGAGACACATTGAGTGTAGGATGCTTGTTGTGTGCTTCCATATGTGGCTTTGAGCTTCAAGTAGTTTTGTTGATGCAATTTGCTCTTTGTTGTGAGATCCCATACTTGATATATGTTGATGTATATAGTTGATTGTATAATATTGTGATTTGTGATGTATGTATATCTTGGTATGGAACTCATCTTTACGTTGATGTCTATTTATAAGTAGAATTGTGGTCACAATATTATCCCTCTATCTTTTTTCTCTTTGGACTAATTAAAAGATCGATATTATCACTCTTATCTGTTTTGAATAAATTATCTCGATCATGTTGTCCAATGTCCAACGTTCCATACTATCTGTGAATCAATCAAAAACATTTGTTTTGGGTTCTTTTGGATACCATATAAAACACGTGGTAAGTGAGATAGTTGTAAAGAATCCACGATAAACATGGGATCAATATTGTTCATATGTTCTATGTTTCAGAGGAGCTCTGATCTTTTAAGTTGGAATGTCTTACAATGACAGTATCCTCAAATATGTCTCCAACATGAATTGAATATGAGACATAAACATATATGACTTTGCCTATAATAACAACTGAATTACAACTTACTGATGAGAAGACTAGCTAGCTACTTAATGAAGTAAATCACAAAACAATTAATTATCAAAATTTATACAAAGATTATCAAAAAAAATAATTGAGTATTCAGAATATTGAGTACATCTAAGCCAAGTTTAGCAATTAATGAATTTGGTGACAAAATAACATTTTTAATCAAAATTCCGCAAAACTCTTATTATTCATTTATATATAATAAAATTTTATAAATCAAAACTAGAACCAAATTACTATATAGATTATAGATTCTTAACATAGTTCAGTAAACTGCACATTATACATGCGGGGGATCTATCCATTATCATGATATTGACATAAATTAAATTATATAGTTCATAATGCCTTACGTTTTAATTACATTATCACTTCCAACTACTCATTGTTTTTGCACTAAATGTTTTGAAGTTGATTCCCGACCAGGAGATCTCATGAAAATCTTTGGCCTTTTAAATATCAGTATTATACTCCTATATTATAGTGTTACAACGTTTTTTTAGTTTTGGGTCTTTAAAAACTATATCTATTAAAAAGACATGATGAAATATAATCAAGATGATAAAAATAATATAAAGTAGTAATGAATTATTGGAAAACTGGAATAACTTTTTTTTGTATGAATGAGGTACGGGCGGGGTGGGGGTACCCACGGTTGATGGTAATAATTAATTTTTTTGTCGTAAATTCTCTATTTAAAAGTTGACATATGGCTACAAAATATTATTGATTCATATTTAAAAGATAGGATTCGAATCACCACTTGGTCAAAAAAGTTTGTTTATGGATGTTTTTCTTAATTTTTTTTTTACTAAGATTATTGGTGAACCTCATGAGAATGAGATCTTTATTTGTACACATACATATTATGATCTATATACTCCAGCTTAAGGGACAGTGATGGTTGTCAATTAGGACAATGAATCCTCTACCGTAAACTTTTGGTACTGTCATGGATCCTCTACTGTAAACTTTTGTTTAAACCCAAAACACATTAATTTTTTGAAAGCTAAAATTAGCAAAAACAACAACTGTACTAAATTTTGTGCTTTCCATGCTGTTCTTTAATCTTAACCACCGAATTGATCCTATGTTCTAAAGCTGGCCACATTTGAGAAGATGCACATTTACACAATTTTGTTAAGTGCATTGAATAGCATAGACTTTATAAATTTTAGAAGGCATCTCTTGAAAAATAATATATTTAGTCCAAATTATACGAATTTGTGTAAATGTATATTAAGATCTCGATTATATACAATCTTATAATCTTTCTTCTCATCGATTATACAATTTTATGATTGTTTTCAGAATTTATAATCTCTCAAAGAAAGAAATAAAAATAAATGTCACTCCAATTATGATAATGTTTTTATGAAAATTATTTTATAACAAATTGTTTAATAACTTATAAAATATTTTATTAAAATATAATAAATTTTGAATAATTTAATTATTATAAATAATTTTTTATGTTATTAATCACCATATTTATATATATATATGTATTGATGACAAATGAAAAAAAATAAAGTATGTTTTGATGCATTTTCAAATTAATTAAGTGATATATAGTCTAAAAATTGTAATATATACTTAAGTCAACTCTTGCGATTTTATCATTTAAGTTTACGATTCGATTTTATGCCTCTTTTCTTTTGTTTACTTAAGCTTGCGATTTTGATAACCTCAATTATATACACTCCCTCAAAACTTGTTGTCAACAGATTGCAACAAATTAAATGTTTAATGTGTGTCACTATATATGGTAATTAAGAAAAAAATTAGTAAAAGTTTATATATATATATATATTGGTAAATCAATGCAATAACATTAAAAATCAAAGAGTATTACAACAGACATACAAGAGAAAGTTTATATAAATTTTATTATAAGATTTAGTGATCATAAGAAACTATCTTATGCACACACATGACTGACTGTTGGGATTGCTTAAAAAGTCCCACATCGCTTGGAGTAAAGCATGTGGGAGGGTCTCAACAATATAAATAGGGGCCTTGGGTTTGTTTTCTAAGTACACCAAGTCAATACACTTTAAGCATTGTATTAGACTTATAAATTCTTCCCTCTCTTGTATTTAATTTGAGAGTTGTCCTCTTGTTGTTAGAGTGTGGGAGGTGTAGTCAAATAGTTGCTTTGAGAGAGTGTGGGTGTACTTGGTGTGAGGGTTGAGAGAAGATGTGTGATGTAATAATTTTCACATAGTATTTTCTCTAGTTGTCTTTTGGCAACGGTCGTGGGTTTTTTTCCCGGTTTGGGTTTCCCACGTTAATTTCTCTTGTGTTGAGATCGTAGTATTATTCCATCTTGTTTCTCTATTTTAATTCTCTGCTGAGGTATTGTTTTTATGCCCAACAAGTGGTATCAGAGCCTATGGTTCGGTGGAGTAATTTCTGAGTATGCTCTGTGGTTGCAGTGTTATCTGATCTTCCACATCAGAAAAGAATTATCCTGTTCTTCTTGAGAATTATTTTTTTTGAGGTTGCTTGGTTATTGCTGGGTTGCTAGAAGGAAGTCTAAGTAATTCTGGCTAAGGAAAGATTTGGTACTTAAGTAGTCCATTTGTGACTCACCTCTCTTTCCTGGGAATTACTGACAGACTGTGTTCTAGTATACAGTTGCAATGTCAAGTTTTTCAAGCGCCGTAAAATTTGATATGGAGAAATTTGATGGAATGATCAATTTTGGCTTGTGGCAAGTTCAAGTCAAGGATGTGTTGATACAATCAGGGTTACACAAGGCATTGAAGGGGAGAGTTTCCAGCAAAGGTTCTGAAAAGAGTGGTTCAAGTATGGGTGATGAAGAGTGGGAAGAGTTAGATTTGAGAGCTGCAAGTGCAATTCGGATGTGTTTGGCTAAGAATGTTCTTGCAAACGTGCAAGATATTTCAACAGCCAAGGAGCTTTGGGAGAAGCTTGAAGAGTTGTACCAGTCAAAGGGTGTCTCAAATCGGTTGCTGTTGAAGGAACAATTTTATACTCTTCGTATGGATGGAAATACAAAGATATCCGATCATCTAAGTACTCTTAATGGCATTTGTTCTGAACTGGAGTCCATTGGAGTTAAGGTTGATGATGAAGATAAGGCTTTGAAGCTCATATTGTCTCTTCCTTCTTCCTTTGAATACATGAAGCCTGTCTTGATGTATGGAAAGGAGACTCTGAATTTTTCTGAGGTTGCCAGTAAAATCATTTCAGAGGAAAGACGTCTGAAATGTGAGAGTCAAGCTGTTACAGACTCGGCATTGGTGGCCAGGGATGAGAGTGGAAGGAAGAAGAACTCTGGAAAGAAGGTGACCTGCTGGAAATGCGGAAAGACTGGGCATGTAAAAAGAAATTGTCCAGGTGGAGCAAGTTCGGCAAAGGGCTCCGATGCAGATGCTAACGTAGTCTCTCTGGATGAGGGAGATGATATTTTCTTATGAAGTGTTAAGGAGGGTATCCTCATGGTATGTCCGCGTTACCATGAAAGAGGATGAGGAGTTAGCGGTTCCACAATTGCACATGAGGCATTGGTTGGCATTGATGCAAGATGTGTGGTGGAGTTATGTCGATGGCTGAGGAACTTCCATGGAGAGCCAATATGGAGGTAGCACCATAAAGTTCAGCAAGGATCTTTCGACATGTGCCGAGGTGAAATTCTTAGAATTGAGTAATTCTGAGTGAGTACACTTTTATGGTGGAGTGTGATAGCTTTCAAGCTATGATTGTCGGGTGTTGACAATGTGGTACTTTTAATCAAGGTGGAGATTTGTTGGGATTGCTTAAAAGTCCCACATCGCTTGGAGTAAAGCATGTGGGAGGGTCTCAACAATATAAATAGGGGCCTTGGGTTTGTTTTCTAAGTACACCAAGTCAATACACTTTAAGCATTGTATTAGACTTATAAATTCTTCCCTCTCTTGTATTTAATTTGAGAGTTGTCCTCTTGTTGTTAGAGTGTGGGAGGTGTAGTCAAATAGTTGCTTTGAGAGAGTGTGGGTGTACTTGGTGTGAGGGTTGAGAGAAGATGTGTGATGTAATAATTTTCACATAGTATTTTCTCTAGTTGTCTTTTGGCAACGGTCGTGGGTTTTTTTCCCGGTTTGGGTTTCCCACGTTAATTTCTCTTGTGTTGAGATCGTAGTATTATTCCATCTTGTTTCTCTATTTTAATTCTCTGCTGAGGTATTGTTTTTATGCCCAACACTGACACACCATAATAATTTGAAGTTACAACCAAATATAGATAGAATGAAGAACATATATATTATGGAAAGACCTCGATGAGAGATCTCAAACCAACAATAGATGGAGTAATCTTATAGTTACTGAAACCAGCAGAGAAAAACAAATCAGCCCACTCTTTTTCATTTCTTTCTTTTCCAGTGACGTACGTCATCATCATTATGTCAAACAGCAATTGTGCTTCAACTAATTTATTAGAATCTTCCTTCTCATCCTTATTCTCAATAACCATGTCTATTATCACCACCTTCCCTCCTTTGCCCTTACTTGTAATTGCCTCCTTGCATTTCTTCAGTACTTTCACGCATGCATGCCTCGTCGTCCCAATCATGCAACGTCCACTACATACATATACATGTGCCGTTTCAAGTAACCACTTAATTATAATTGTTAGGGATGATCTTGAGAAGAGATAAAGTACAGTGAGAAAATGTAAAACATAACCTCTTGCATGACTAATAATAAAAAAAAGAGAGTATAAATAATTTTTTTTATTAAAGAAATCCTATAGCAAATATATGAATATTACCTAAGTTTTTTTATATATAAATAAATGTTTAGTATTTTTCATTGAAGATATGCAGGATGCAAATTGGATACCTCTAATAATCTGTCTCTAAACTCTTAAGAGGCGTTTGATATGTAGATTAAAAAAATAATATGGGAATTATAAGGTTTGGACTAAATTGATTCAGCGTTTGATATATACATGGATTAAAAAAATAATTATGACAATATTATATTTTCAAAAGTAATACGAAACTTGAGGTTTTAAATTCCACCAGAAAGGGTTGGAATTACTCTAATCTCGTTGTATGAGATTATTTTATTCTAATTAATTGACTAAACTATCCTTCAAATTTTAACTAGTTATATATATATATAATATAAAATTTATTTCTTTTGATAAATTTCTAGACTTGGATTCATTTACTTTTTTTTCATCCCAAAGGCCATCATCTATAAACTGAACTGATGTCATTACTAATTAGTTTGTACTTTGTAAGATTCATCCAATCAATTGAATTAAATAATCGCTTTTAGTTAATTTTAATCCATTTGGACAAGTGGATTTTGGATTGGATACATGTGATCTATCGGCCCTGACTTCGTATAGCTTCTGTCCAACTTGTATCTTTTCCCTTATCTAAAGCTTTGTCTATGGGCTCGTTCAAATCAAAGATTTACCAAAAATAAAATAGTAAAGAGCCGAAAGTGAGCCCAAACTAAAACAATATAGTAGTACCTTAAACAATATACCATCCGAAGGAGGAATAGCATCATCAAACATGTCTCCTGCAATGAACTTGAAATTCCCACTTCCTTTTAGGCCACCAACAACATAAGGACTATCAAACACAATGAACTTCATTTTTGGAAACGCCTTAGCGATTTCCTTAACCATGGTCCCAGTGTGACCTCCCACATCAACCAATGACTCCAACCCCTCCAACACACCAATAGAGAATCATTCACCAATAACTCATTGAACCAATTGTAAAGCTTGGGTTCATGCCATGCATAATCCCAAAACCCCCTATTATATGTGGCGTCAAACGGTGTCGGATCATCATCTTTATGGAACCAATTCACCATTTCGTGCATGGGCTTGGTTATTATTGGGTCCAACATTGAAACCACCAAAGGGGACACACTAAAGGGATGGGGTGGATGCTTCGGTTAGGACATAGCCCTCCAATTGTGGGTCATCTTCTGGAAGCTTCTGGAGAGAGAAAAAGCCAGAATGAGTGAGAAGGCGCATTAAACGATGAATGTTGGGGGTTTTAGAAGAGTGATGGGTTTGCCATAAGAATGAATGATGTCTGGGATGCCTAATTCTATGGCTGATTTAAGAGACATTGAGTGTAGGATGCTTGTTGTGTGCTTCCATATGTGGCTTTGAGCTTTAAGTAATTTTGTTGATGCAACATGCTCTTCTTCATTATGAGATCCCATACTCGATCATATTGATTTGTAGTTGCTTCTTTTTATAAGATATGGGTCTATTTATAAGGGCAATTAAGTGGTTCGTCTAAAACTTCAATTGAAGTTAAGAAACAATTCTATTAACTTAACCTAGCTACTTAGCTTTAAATATTTGGAAGATAGATATTAATTGTTTTTAATTTGGCCGTTTCAAGAATTTTATTTCTTAAAACATTCAATTATTTTAATCTTTCAAAAATAAATTGGGGATGAATGAGAGAACTTAGAAGAGTACTTAATCAAAGTTACGTTAATAGCAAAACGATTATCAAACTTACAAATATAATCCAAATGGCCAAAAACTCATTTTGGTCCCAAACTGATTTCTATCCGTCCCATAATTTCACCCATATTTGCCACGTCATCATTCAACTCAGTATGTTATATCATCTTTAGTGGCAGATAATGGATATAAATCAATATTGGGACCAACAGTGAGTCGTTTTCAAAAGTTATGAGACCAAAATTACAATAAGAAAAGTTATGGGACCAAATTGAGACCTTTGTCAAAATTATGGGACCAAAAGTACACTTTAGCCTAAGAGTAATATAGTAAATTTTATAATTTCAAAATACACATATCATGATTGAGATGTGTGAAGAATTAGAAAAAAAACTTTAAAAAAAATTAAAAAATATTTTTTAAATCACTATGTTCAATCTGTTTATAGTTTTTAAAATAAGGTTAGTCAATTGGCCGGTAGGTGGATATATAGCTTAAACAATTCAATTCATAATCGATTTAAAGAGATTTATATATATATATATATATATATATATTAATTTATAAGATATAGATCTCGAGGAAAAAATAAAATCCAACAATTAAAAACTAAATAGTTTAAACTATTTTAAAGTGTCACTGTCACCCTTTAAAATGTGATAAACGCTTTTAACCTTATTGCTTATTTGCTTATAACATTGAATAATGAAAATAATAGAAGCACCCATCTCTGCTAAATTGTTTTATTCCTTTTAATTATCGTCCATTGTTAATGAGGCATTGTCTTGGACAGTGACACCATCGAATTATCAACAAAATCTGACAAGTCTCGTCCCTATTCTCAACTTTCCCGTGTCACATTTATTATATATAAAGATGATTTAACATCACCATACTATATAAAAACGATGATTTTTTCATTTAACATATAGGGGAATGATATAAAAAGTTTAATAAATGAATCTTTATTCTTTTCTTTCTCTCTCCTGTCTCATATGGATTTCCATTTTTCATTTTTCATTTTTAGTTAATTTTTATTGAAAAATATGTCAAGGAAGGAAAAAAAATAGTTCCATCTAGCTACCAATCTCTTAATAGCATTGCCTAAGATATATAGATGACATTTATTTGAGCTACAACCTACAATCGTGCAAGGTTGAGAACTTGAAATATTGAGATAATAATAATAACAATAATAAACGTTAAAGTGTAGTGGCTGAATTCTTCTAGCTTAGTGGTTGGATTAATTATTTTTAATTCGTTTTTATTGGGGCGGCTCAAGGAAATTGCCTTCTATCTGTTTCTATTTCTTTTAAACATCTACCAACGTGTATATGCTTTTTCTTCTTTTTTTCCAAATAAACTAATATTTTAGTTCATCATTTAAACCAATAGCAGTTGACAACAGCACTTAACTAATCTATTAACAAAAGTTATTGCCATGTTTTGCTTCTTAAAACGATCGAGCATATTTTTTAAAAGATTATAATTTTTCATTTTTAACCTTCAATAATTCAATCATGATAAGTGACAAAAGTTCAAGAATTTTATTTCTTTTCCATTTAAGTTAGCCTATTTATGTACAGCAGTAGCCCATATTTCTTCATTCAATATAATAAACACTCACAGACATATTTACAAATTTTATTGCAATAAAATTTGAACGAACAATTGGATAGACTGCATGTGATCATCTTGATTCAATTCATTGAAAATATTGTTTTTTTTTTGAAGGGGGGGGGGGGGGGGGGGGGTT
>QANZ01002401.1:62802-102430 GCA_003254925.1 Chamaecrista fasciculata
GGGGGGTTTTATTTTCGTGAAAATAGGATACTTCATTCAAATAAACAGAACATAGCAGAGTACAGGACAGAAATACAAAGCACTTGCCCTTGCCAAACAAACATAACAAAGAAATTCAACCTATCCCTCGTGGGGTGTACAATCCAAGACAGTCTGCTAAGTACAATGCAGACACAAAAGAAGGGCAAGAAGTGTTGGAAATGAAATTACAACGAGAATTTAAAGCATTACTAGCTAGTGCATCAGCACACTTGTTTCCTTCACGCATAACATGTGTGATCTTGACATGCTCAAAACGGCTGAGATAAGACCTGCATAAAGTAAGCAAAGGAGCACATTGGTGGACACTATTGATGTGGCAGTTATTAAGAAAATGAACAAGTTGGCTGCAATCCGATTCAAGCCAAATATTAGAAGCATTAATAGAGCTAGCCAGTTGTTATCCTAGAAGAGCTCCCCAAACTTCAGCTAAGAAACTATCCCCAATGCCCAGAAATTTTTGAAAGCTATGAATCCAGAATCCAAAGTGATTTCTAATGAGTCCACCAGTAGCAATGGCCCCAGATGAGGGGTTACATGCACCATCTACGTTGATTTTAACCCATCCTTGATCAGGGGGGTTCCATTTGACCAAGATAGTTTGGGATTGAACTGTGGGAGTTTTGTGTGAGATGCCAAGAGAGAAGTATTCTACTGCACGGTTAAGGGCATCCTTATAGGTGGCAGTAGGGAAGAAAGGAGCAAAATAAAATGTTTTCTTGTTTCTTGCTAACCAAATGCTCCAAAGACAGTACATGAATAGTGTTCCAAAAGGAATATTGAAGATGGTGGCATCTTGACAGTTGGTACAGCTTTTTAACCAATCACCAAACATAAGAGAAGAATTGAGAAGAATTTCAGGAGGATTTGGGCAAAGGTTCCAAACACAAAGAGAAGATGAGCAGAACCGAAAAAGATGCTCAGCAGATTCATTATGTGCACCACAGAGAACACATAGAGGGGAGGTAAGTACCAATCCCACGTTTGGAGAGGAAGAACTTTGTGGGAAGGGCTTGATGCCACAAGAGCCAACAGAAGAACCGGTGCCTAGGGTGACATTTAACTTTCCAAATCCATTTAGAGCTAGAGGAAGGATGATTATTATGGGAACAAAGAAGATCATATGCAGATTTTAAAGTGAAGTTTCCATCAGAATTTGGTCCCCAACTAACAACATCATCCCTACCCTCTTCAGGATTCTTAGGAAGGCTAATCATGGATTGAATGATGTGTGTGGGTAGTTTGAAAGAGAAAGCATCCCAAACCCAATTTCCCGCAGCATCAAGAACATTAGCAACCCTAAGGGGACCCTGCGGCAGCCAGCAATCACTCCAAAGAGAAGTTTGCATACCAGAGTGTATAATTGACTTAGCACCTAATTCAAAAACCAGTTTTCCTTTGGAGAGACACTTGTGAACCGTGGAGCTTTTGTTTTTGTTTTTCATGCTATGTCTACAGATTTGTGCCCAGGGAGAAATTTGGTCATGAGACATACGCCAAAAAAGCTTGCCCAAGTAAGCAAGATTACGATTATAAGTGTTAAACAGACCCAAATCGTCCCCATCAGTAGGTAAAATGACAGTGCTCCACTTAATAAGATGCATTTTTTGTTTTCCGCCCAATGCTTCCCAAAAATGGTAATCATCATTGTAATTTTCCCTAAATTAATTTAAGGGTAAATTATACAGAAGGTCCCTCTGGTTTGGCCCATTGATAAAAAAGGTCCGTATAGTTTAAAAAGTAGCAAGTAAAACACATAAAAATTAATAATTAGGGGTTTAAAATATATTTTATATATATAGCCAATAATATATATATAATGTCACTTAAACAGTAATAATAATGCCACTTTTTATATATGTAGCCAAATTTTGGCTCCAAGACAAGACAACACATACAAATTAGGATATTACACATCAAATTCACGGAAACAGTACATGATCATAAAGTCAACAAAACAAAGTGTACTAGTAAACATCTCTCAATACATTATTCAGATTTTAGAGCAATAAGCCAATAATATTATATTATAATTTGTTACGGGAAAACCTCAATGAGAGATCTTAAACCTAGAATTGGAGTTATCTTGTAGTCATTGAAACCTGCAGAAAATATCAATTTGGCCCATTCCTTCTCATTTCTCTCTTTTCCGGTGACCAGAACCATCATCAGCATATCAAAGAAAAGTTGAGTTTCCACAGATTCATCATCGATATCTCCCTTGTCATTCTCCATCATCATGTCTATTATTATCACTTTCCCTTCTTTATCTTTCCTTGTCGTAATTGCCTCCTTGCACTTATTAAGTATCTTCACACATTCCTCATCGTTCCAATCATGTAGAATCCACTGCATGCGCGCATGGAAATCAAGCAATTGTTAGAAATATATACAAGCTAAGAAAAAGTTTGTATATATGTATATATATACATATGCTTCTTTAATTACTTCTTGGCTGTGTCTAGTTAATTACATTATTGAGAAAATAATATACTTGTGTGTAATATCTCAGGATTTAGTGGCGGTTTTCTATTTACCCTCCGCTAAATTTGTAACACTTGCAACAATGCTTTTAATCGTCATTATACTAAAAAATAGTGGCGGTTAGACTAAACCACCACTAAAGAACCAAAATGTCCTTATTTTTTTAAAAAGTTCTTATTGACTTTAAAATACACACGTTAATTTATTGGTAATAAACTAATAATAATGATTGATTTCAGTATATCTATTTGAATTATTACCTTCAACATTACTGCGTCGGTAGGAGGCACAACCTCAAACATGTCCCCACCCACGAACTTGAGATTCCCACAATCCTGTAGCCCATCAACCACGTGTGGTAGATCGAACACACTACACTCAATCTCCGGAAATGCTTCAGCTATTGTCTTAGCCGTGGTCCCTGTCCCACCACCAACATCAACCAATGACTTCAACCCTTTAAACACTCCTTTGCACTTATCTACCACCACACTTGTCACCAATCTTGCATCACTTGCCATAGCATCATTGAAAAATTGGTTCAGCTTAGGTTCATGCCCTGCATACTCCCAAAACGTCATCCCATGAGCCGTCTCAAACGGCGATGCATCGTCGTTTTGGAACCAACTAGGCAACTTGTACCATGGCTTCGTTAGGATTGGGTCCAACATGGCCTGCAAGAAAGGTGTCACACTTAAGGGGTTGTCCTTCAAAAGTAGGGTGGATGCATCCGTTAGGACGTACCCTAATTCTTGGGACTGGTCATCATCATCAATTTCTGAAATGTTCTGGAGAGAGAAGAAGCCAGAGTGAGTGAGGATTCGCATTAAGCGATAAATATGACGAGTTTTGGAAGGGTGGATTTGGAGGGTGGAGATGAGAGTGGGGAGAGGCATGGGCTTGCCATGCTTGTGAATGGTGTCTATGATGTTTAAGTCTATGGCAGATTTGAGGGACATGGAGTTTATGAAGCTAAAGATGTGATTCCATATGTGGATTTGAGCATGCAGGAGTCTTGGTGCTGGAAGCTCTTCGTAGTTATTATGGGCTGCCATGATGACTTCTAGTTTTTGCTTGGTATGATTGTGAGGGTGATACGAGCTACTTCGAGTTTTGCTTAAATTCGGAGGTCTATTTATAAGAGCGCCAGTGAGACATGCATGCTATATTTGGATTAAGGATAATATAATTCGACTAAAGATGCAGGAACTTTATTGCAAATTTAATTACAATAATGTTTTCGTGTTATCTTTTTCTTTTATTAATTTAAAATCTTCTTAATCATTATATTTTAATTAAAGCAGATATATATTAAGTTGATGAGAGTAATTATGTAAGTTGATCATTGAAGGGTATATATATGAGTTGAAAATTTACTATATTAAAGTTCATTTTACACGCTTTAATTTCTAAAAGCCATAGATATATATACAAATAAATGTTCTTATATAGATATTTCTCTCAGTTCATTTCTTTTTCCATGAAATAAATTTTAATGAGTCGTCTTATAGCATTCACTAAGGTTAATACATTGAACATCAATAATATCTGTAGATATATATACAAAAAAAAATGTTCAAAATAAACTTGAATAAAAAATATATGATCAACTTTACTTATTTCACAATCAAACAATGAAACATCAATAATATTTATAATATCCGTAGATATATCTCACTTGTTCGGATACTCAGAAAATAAATACTTAGTGAACATCAATAATATCCCCAATGACAATGAAACAAATAATATCCGTAGATATGTCTCACTTGTTCGGATGTTTATCTTTGTAAATTGAACATCAATGATATATTTATAAATTGAACATTATATTTCTCTTTCAATTCAATTCATTAATATCCTCCCCCACACCCACCATATATATATAATAATATATCCAGCAAAGCTTGAATAATGTGTTTCACGCGTTTTCTAGTGATATGCAATTTGCTACATTCTTTAATTTAAATTAATACTATGTTATTTGTTGTGTGCCACTTTATATTAATCATTATCTTAAAGGTTGTATGAAGAGAGTATTCTTCCATTAATGGCGGATAATCTTGAATTTTATATATTTATTTTAAAATAAATATTAAATAATTTTAGTAAGACATATCAAAATACACATAATTGACCAATATTTCATAATTTTCATATTTCGGTCACAAACTCATTTTCAAGCTTGATTTGACCTCATTTATTAACCGTCTTAATTGGACAAAAAGAAAATACTCATAAAAAACTCGTAGCTCTAAACTTATCGCATTCAAACTTAAAATGAGAAATGTATGATCAACTTTGCTTGTTTGACAATGAAACAAGTGATCTATTTTTTAGACTCGATTTGATCTTACTATTTGTTGATTGCTGCAAACCGGATAGAGAAGTATCCGTTAAAAGCAACTTATAGCTCTAAACTCATTGCATTCGAACTTGAAACAAGAGAAATATATAACCATATTCAGTAATTTAGAGTCAAAATGAACCACAATAAAAATATATAAGACCAATTTGAAAATTTTGAAAGATAAATTACCAAAATGAACTTTGAGGCAAAAATATAGGACCAATTTATGCATTCGGCCTTATTTGTATCACATAGAAATAAAGTATAGTTTTTTGACCAATTTGAGTATTCTACCTTATTTTTATCACATGGAAATAAAGTATAATATTTTTTCAAAAAATTATATGTATGTAGAAAAAATGTGTACTTAATTTGAGATGTGTGAAGAATTAGAAAAAATAACTTAATATAGTCTGACAAAATTAAAGATTATATCTCTTTTGTTTTGGAGTAATGCACATAAAAAGCCCAATGGGCAGCATAGGAAATAATTTGGAGTAGCTACTAAGTCCGCAACGCTATTAGAGGTAGCCAATGGACAATAGTATGACACTTCAATGACCAAAAACAAAATAATGTATGACACTTCATCGAAATTTTGATTGATAAGTTAATTATGACACTTCAAGGAGGATTAAACTTTATAGGTTGTGATGGATGTTTTTCTTTTCAATGGATACCTTTTTTTTTTTTTGGTTACTTTCAACGGTTACTTTTTTTTTTGTGGCATAGGTATGATTATGAACATAGTTTGATGTGCATGTATAGTTGAAGGGACCAAAGAATAAGAGTGTAAGATTTAATTACTTTTTGATTAGTTTATTGCTTTTCCGGAGCAGGCTGTCTCCATTATTCTTGCATTATAATCAGTATTTGTCCACCATACGTGTTTGGTATTGATCATTTACTTGGCTTGATTATTATTATAAAATTAACAGAAGCAGAATGATGACATTATGACAATTTATCAATCGTCAAATTCAGTTGGATTTGTGACGGTTGTTTAATTTGTACCGTCACGAATCTTCTTTATAACGGTTAAAATTGCTGTAAATTAAAAACAATCATCATAAATTCACATTTCTTTTATAGTGTCCCTCTTATAAGAAGAATTACATTTAAATCACGATTTTTTAATTTTTATTTTTATGTTTGCTCAAAATTTTATTTTGGTCTCTCAAGTTTTTTTCGTTTCGTTTTGATCCCTCATGTTTACTCAAAGTTTCATTTTGGTCTCTCAAGTTTTTTCCATTCTGTTTTGGTCTCTCATATTTCTAAAAAGTTCCACCGTTAGTCTCTGATTCTTTTTCATCCACTTTTTTGTTAAAAAAAAAAAGGGTAAATTACAAAATAGGGTCCTGTGGTTTGGCCCTGTTTCAGATAAGGTACATGTGGTTTGAAAAGTTTCAAATTGGGGCCTGAGGTTAACTCCGTTTGCAAAATAGGGTCTAGGTGGTTTTGACCGTCAAAAAACTAACGGTGCACGTGATAATTTGCCTAACAATCTCAGGGTCTTTAGTTAAAATACTATTTTAAGACCCTAACTATTAATTTTTTTGCGTTTGAATCCCTATTTCTTATGTTGTCATGTTAAAATACTATTTTAAAATACTATTTTTGCGTTAGTTAAAAATAGTTAGGGTCTTAAAATAATATTTTAACTAAAGACCCTGAGATTGTTAGGCAAATTATCACGTGCACCGTTAGTTTTTTGACGGTCAAAACCACCTAGACCCTATTTTGCAAACGGAGTTAACCTCAGGCCCCAATTTGAAACTTTTCAAACCACATGTACCCTATCTGAAACAGGGCCAAACCACAGGACCCTATTTTGTAATTTACCCAAAAAAAAAGAAAAAAAATTAACTTTCATCTCCCAACAATTATGCTCTTTTACAAAAGGGAAAGACCTTAATGCAAAAGAGCAAAATTTTTGGGAGATGAAAGTTAATTTTCTTTTTCTTTTTTTTAACGAAAAAAGTAGATGAAAAAGAGTTAGGGACTAACGGTGGAACTTTTGGAAACTTAAAGGACCAAAACAGAACTTTGAGAAAACATGAGGGACTAAAATGAAATAAAAAACTTTATGGACCAAAACGGAACGTTAAGCAAACATGAGGGACCAAAACAGAACCAAAAAAACTTGAGGGACCAAAAAAGGACTTTGAACAAACATGAGGGAGCATAATAAAATTTTAGCCCATTTTTTTATTAGTAATATAATGCAACTTAATAATCATTTGTACTTTGGATTAGCAACTTGACTCTTTCTATTATAATTAGTCATGAAAACAATATAAGATATTTGACAGATATTACAACATATTATTTAAAATGAGAATAAAAAAATAAAAAAAAATAAAAAAAACAACTTAAGGCGGCGACGAAACTCACCGCCAATGTTCGCCACCACCACCTTTATAGAACTTTCTGTGGCAACAACGTGTCGCCACCTCTGAAGACTTTTGGTGGCGATATTTGCCTTAAAAAGTAGAGACACACAATTTTCAAATCATTTTTGGCAACACTTAGCTAGGTGGCGATAATAGTCGTCACTAAAGGGAAATTTTCAATGGCAACATTCCTTCTGTGACTAGGTCTTGTGAGACAAACTTTGTGCTGTCACCAAAACTCTTGGATGGCGACTTTCTTGGTTTTAATGGCAACAAAAGTCACCACCAATTCTCACATATATAGAATCAACTCATTACTTTACACTACAATAGAAATGAAACCTAAGGCTATATTTTCTTTCTCCCATCGTTGACAAACAAACAATTTCCAAGAGCACCGTGATATATATATATATATATATATATATATATAGAATGTGTTGAAGAATATTTTGAACTCCATTTAAACAAGATCAAACTTATATCATTATATCCTCGTTCCTCACTAACCATCGAAGGAAGGGGCAGAGAAGTAAGCAAGACGACAAGATCAAGGCGGGCAACAACGCCAACAAGCTCAGGGAGGAAGAATGGTAAGGGAAAGGGACTAGCTAGGTAGGGTTTGAATTAAAAATTTGTATAAAATCTAATTTTTTTTAAAAGATATGAAACTACAAAAATGCTTGCAGAATTAAATATTATTTAAATAAAAAAATTTGATATTTATATACAATTCTCGAGGACAGGGATCCACAAGATAGGATATGTATTCTCCATAATCCATCCCCGTCCTCATCAGACAGTAATTTGAAGTAAAAAAAAAAAAGGGTATATTTCACTTTGATACCCTGTGGTTTGAAACTTGACACTTTGGTATCCTGTGGTATTCTCTATTAACACTTTGGTACCATTGGGATTTACTTTGTAATTTTAACCACAAAAATTTTGCAAAAATTATATATTGACCCCAAAAATTTTCAAAAAATTACAAATAGATCCCTAAATACATATTATCTAGGGACTAAAATGAAAACTTTAAAATTTTTTTGGGGTCAATATGTAATTTTTGCAAAATTTGTTATAGTTAAAATTACAAAATAGCTCCCAAGGGTACCAAAGTGTTAATGGAGAATAGCATAGGGTACCAAAGTGTCAGGTTTCAAACCACAGGGTACCAAAGTGAAACAGGTCCAAACCACAGGGTACCAAAGTGTAATTTACCCAAAAAAAAAATCATATTTATCCCTACAGAGATTTTTCCCCATATAGAGACAATACCTACGGGAATCCCATTTGTGAAGAAAATTGTCACTGTATGTCCTGTGGGGATCTCCATTTATGAAAATCTTTTGCCTTTCATGTATCAATATTTTTATCAGGTTATTTAAAGAGACTTTGGTTATTTTTAAAAATTATATTAAAAATATAACATATAAAAATGATTGATCAAAAAAGTATTCATCGAAAGTAACTTGTAACCATAAACTCCGGACTTGATTTGACTTTGTTTGTTAATAATTCTAATTGAATAAAATGGTATTTATCAAAAATAACTTGTAACCATAAACTCGTCAAATTCGTATTTGAAATGAGAGATATATAATCATAGTCAGTAGTTTAAGGCCAAAGTGAACTACTATGTAAACATATAGGATCATTTTGAACATTCTGAAAAATAAAGGACCAAAATAAACTTTGAAATAAAGATATAGGACCAATTTGATCATTCAACCATTAAATTATGGTAAAAACTAAATAAAGAGGAAATTAATTTTTTTAACAAAAAAATAGAAAATTAAATAAAAATGTGGACTGGTCTTAATGTCTTATACGTATATTTATGGCTCCAAAATTCTAAAGGCTTTAAAAAGTTAAGCAAGGCTTGCCTTATTAGGAAAAAAAAAACAAAAACTAATATTTGTAGGGTGTTTGGTATGTAAAAATCTTCAAGGCCTAATATGCTATATCCAATGCTTAACAGTAACAAGCCAAGCATAGCAAGTCAGATACTAATGGGGTGTTTGGTATATAAATAATTTTTTTTTTAGAAATTTAATTGCTTGTAATATGATTTTTATGAATATTAAAAATCTTGGTTGGTGTATTAAGATATTTGTAGGAATAATTTACAATATCCTTTAAAATATCATATTTATACATTTGGTTCAGCTTTAATATTCTTAAGGATGTCAATCAAAAAAATTATCTTAAGGATATATTATTAATTTTCAAACATTCACTTGAGAATATTTTTAAAATAATTCTTTTAAAACAATTAAAAAAAACATTTTTTTAAAAACAATTAAATATATTAATACAAAAATTAAATTTATAACTGTGTATCACTCAATAAATTATTTTAAAATTATTTTTAAACGATTGTAACATGTTTTTAGTTCTAATAATTTTTTATTATCTATTTTGATTAAGATAATATTTAAACAGTGGCTCATTGTCTAATTAGTAATTTCTTATAATAAAAATTTATTTGCAAAAAAGGTCATCCCATGAGCCGTCTCAAACGGAGATGGATCGTCGTTTTGGAACCAACTGGGCAACTTGTACAATGGCTTCGTTAGGATTGGGTCCAACATGGCCTGCAAGAAAGGCATCACATTTAAGGGGTTGTCCTTCAGAAGAAGGGTAGATGCATCCGTTAGAACGTACCTTAATTCTTGGGATTGGTCATCATCATTAGTTTTTGGAATGTTCTGGAGAGAGAAGAAGCCAGAGTGAGTGAGGATTCGCATCAAGCGGTGGATATAACGAGTTTTGGAAATGAGAGTGGGAAGAGGCATGGGCTTGCCATGGTTGTGAATGGTGTCTATGATGTTTAGGTCTATGGCAGATTTGAGGGACATGGAAGATGTGATTCCATATATGGGTTTGAGCTTGGAGGAGTCTTGATGCTCCAACCACTTTGTTGTTATTTTGGGCTTCCATGATTAAACTATCTACTAATTTGTGAGGCTGACTTTAGCTGCATTGAGCATTACTTGGGGTCAATTTGTAAGGGCGGGTGATGAGGAGGCATGCTGGCTATATTTGGATTGAATTGAGAGCTTAAAAAAGAAAAAGGAGATGATTAATTACAATAATTTTTAGTATATCATTTTGATGGATTAAAAATTAAAAATCTATAAATTTTGATGAAAACTTTAAAATTATAATATTTATTCATAATATATATCATGTTTGTCATTATTTTTTATTGTTTGTCACGTTAAAGTTACAAAAAATTAATTTTATATTTTGAAATTTATGGATATGTGTCTTGTAGGTGTCGGGTATGTCCATATCTGACACGACGACACGTCTTTAAAATAAAGTGTCCCTACTTTATATATTTAATAACAAAGCTAAATTTTGGGAAAAAAAAAAAAGAATAACAAAGCTAAACTGATACGAACAACTAGCTAACTGACTGCCAGCTCATTATAAGTTTATAACTACTGCCAGCTCATTATAAGTTTACTACTTCCAGCTCATATACTCTAATAAATTTCTTTATAAATTTTTTAAATAATCTAATTCTTTAATTTGTAAGATATAAGAGTAAACAATTCTAATCTTAAAAATCTAATTCATATACTTTAATTTATGAAAATTATAAAATGAACATATTTTAATCAATATGATGACATACATATATATATATATATTAATTGAGCTTGCATTTGTATATATATTAATTTATTTTTTCAAAAATATGGTACGTAGTAGTGAAAAAAAAATCCAATATTTCATTAAAATTATCTGCTGACCACCAAGGTATGTTGAGACCAGGACAACCTCCTAATTCCTACCATTATAATCAGCACAATAAGTAAAAAAATGAAATACCAACAAGTGTTTGGTGTAGTGGTAAGCGAGCTGCATCCCAGGTTAAGGGACCTAGGTTTGAGCCCTAAAATCAACGTAACATTGTTAGGGGGCTTTAACTGTTCGTTCCCGGTTCGAATGGGATTAGTCTTCGCCTAGACTGTTACACGGATAGGTGGGGCAAACCCATGGTTATATCAAAAAAAAGTCAAAAAGAAATGGGAGTTTAAATAAAGCAAGATGTCAACTGTGAAGCCTTGACTTTCCAATACTATCAATAATGAAACAAAATGTGAACTGCGAAGCCTAATCTAGTACTGTTCTTCACAAATTATCTAATTTCGTATATTAGCTCTGTTTCAAGTAACGAAGAACAAAATGGAAGGCTTATGAAGAAATATAAGGTCTCGTATTCTTTTTTTTTTTTTTAAAAAAAAGAACGAGAAATGGTGAAAGAGTATAAACAGAAATTAAATACATATAATTAGAAAGAGAAAATAACTTTGTTGAGGCATGCATGTTGTCGATGAATATATAATGCATTAGTGGACAGATCATGTGGAACATTTGTAGGGTCACATGGCAGGCAACAAGAAGTCAAGAAGACCCTTACTTCATCTTAAACTGCAGGCACCTCCGATCCTCTGTCACTGTTGACTAATAATAAAATAGACAAACAAAGGAACTTGTATTATTAATTCGGTCAACAAGCACTCAAGAAAGAAATACACAATATTATAATAGAGAAAGTAGAGAATTAATACAAATAGAGTAATAGCAGAGCAATATCAGAGAAGGAATAGAAAAGGCACAGAGAGAGAAGGTTCAACTTTTATAAGGAATGAACTTCAACTTTTACAAATGAGCCAATCTATATATCACAAAGTTCACTACACACATTTTTATGACAGTCATGGCAAATAAAAATAACTGAGGAAAGTTTTCAGGTCTCTAAATCTCTTTAACTAACCTCACACAGCTGACTGCTAAAGATTTTATAATTAGATCAATGAACCAACCCGGTACCTTATAATAACAACAACTTAAAAAGATAGCTTTTCGAGTCCCTAAAATGTTTATGCTTTTACTTCCTACATTGGTTTGGGAAGCTCTCTGAGCTTCTTGCTAAACTTTGGGGTTTTTACCTTGAAATTGATGTGGCTCATAGTTTGAATATAAAAAACTTAGGCCCTGTTTGATTTCATTTTCTAAGAACAATTTTAAAAAATAAGAGATAAAATCTGTTTTGAAAAATATGTTTTCGAAAACAGAAATAAATAAGTTTGACTCTTCTCCTTAAATAAAAACTGCCTTTATCCTCATCCTTCTCCTTTTATCAGCTTGACTCTTTTTCAAGACAGATTGAATATCAAAATTGAAAGAAAAAAGAAGAAAATGAAAACTTCATGATGCTTTGGTCTACTGTCCTCTTCTTCTTCTACGCTTGTAGTTTTTCTGTCTTTATTTTTGTTATGATGCTGGTTCTCACTTTTGTTATGCTGATATCTCCCTTCTGTTTCTGTCATTCTGGTACTTTGTTCCCTGCAACTCTGCTATTTATCTCTGTATTCGCACAAACTCTTGTAATGTTCTTCTGGATCTTTAATAAAATTTGCTCTTATTTACCAAAAAAAAAAAAATCACGCCAACACATATATCATATATATAACGTAAAGAAAACAAAGTTTACTAATTAAGTCTTCTAAATATTTTATATATAGCACGAATCGAATAACAAGATCATTATATAATACTATATTTGATGGGTGTCGAATCCACCAAAAATAATTAACCTGATTCTACACATTAAAATAATAAATTATAGTAAGGATGAGAACAGGGTCGATCCGCAGAGACTAGCATTGTCTAAAGTTTATCAACCAAATCTAAAGAAAACAGAAAACAAAAGATAAATTGTGATATAAAATAATAAGTAAATAAAACAATCGATAAAAGTTACCGATAGGATGAGGGCTTGGCTAAGGTTAATCTTCATGGAGTCTCGCACTTGTTCATTGATGCCAAAGATAATTTTTCATCAAATTAAAATAGGTTAACGAAATCACACGGTGAAATCACTCTTTCTTAAAAGTTGATTGAAGAATAACATACCCAATTTAACCACTTATTAACTAGACGAATCCGACACAATCGACAATTCAATCTAAGGTAACAGAACTAAGACCCGAAAGATATTAACCCTAAACAATTAATTTACAAAATTACTTGTTCAGATTTTCTTCTCCCTAACATGGTACAACCATCTTAGTTACTACTTAGTGATGAACTTACTAATTACAAATCAATAAGAACATCTAGCGTTATGTTTACAAATCAATTAGACAACCGAGCTCTTAGTTGAATGTTCAACTTGAAAACAATTAAAACAAGAAGAGTAGAAGAAACAAAAATATTATAAATTGATGAAACAAATAAGAACAAGATCTCACAAGTGTTGAAACATCCAATCCAAACTCACCCTAAGCCAAGATAAGAAAATTAGCCGCGCAGGGCCTTGAGAGAAGAAGAGAGAGATGATCCGAGATTGGATCTCCCATTTTCACTAACTAGAGAGGGATATTTATAATGTTTCTCTAACCCTAATACCCTTCTCAACCTTCCTAATTTGAGCTATAGAGTCCCCACAACTGAAAAGATTACAGAGTCTGATTTTAAAATTCAAAACTGAGAATATGCGCTTAAGTCTTGGGCAAGACTTGTGCTCTACGTAGATATCTCTTGAGTTTTGGGCAAGACTTGTGCTTCACGAAAATATCTCTTGATTTTGGAGATCTTGAAATTGAATCTTCTTGATTTGAGATATCTTTGAGATTGAAATCTGATCTTCAATAGAAGATAATATAAACTTATATCCTAAGTTTAAAAGATATGATATTCACAAAATATCAATTTTTAACACAAGATATCATATTTTGAATTTAAACTTAGGATAACGGGGAAAATCAAATAATTAAGATATATTGGGATAAAATCATAATTTGAATACAAATAAATTAGTAATTATCCCTTAAAAATAGGCAAAATAACATACTTATCAATATTATAATTTGTCACGGGAAAGCCTCAATGAGAGATCTTAAACCCAGAACTGGAATTATCTTGTAGTCACTGAAACCAGCAGATAATATCAACTTGGCCCATTCCTTCTCATTTCTCTCTTTTCCAGTCACCAAAACCATCATGAACATATCCCATAAAAGTTGAGTTTCCGTAGATTTATCATCGATGTATCCCTTGTCATTCTCCATCATTACCATGTCAATTATTATCACTTTCCCTTCTTTCCCTTTACTTGTAATTGCTTCCTTGCACTTTTTCAGTATCTTCACACATTCTTCATCCTTCCAGTCATGAAGAATCCACTGCATGAATCGGAAAGTAATTATAAGCAACTACCATAAATATATACAAGCTAAGAATCCACCCCAAAACTATATAACATATAAATAAATATGATACATATTAAAATAATAAATTAACTACCCACTTGCTACTTCTAATTTTATAATGTCATATTAGTGGAAATTATTTCTCAAAATTTTCCCTTAAATTTATTTTTAGAGTACAAAACATCTTAAACTTGTTTTTATTTTCTGAACTTCAATTCAAACATAGTATAATGTTATTTACTTTTTAAAAGGTGTCCTAAAAAGTTAGGTCAGAAATTTTAATATTAATATTATTTTTGAAAATAATTTAGTGGATGATAATAACTTCACTATAATCTCTTTATTACCTTCAACAAGACTGCATCAGCAGGAGGTACTTCCTCAAACATGTCCCCACTCACAAACTTAAGGTTCCCACAATCTTGGAGCCCACCAACCACATGTGGCAAATCCAACACACTACACTTAATCTCCGGAAATGCATCAGCTATGGCCTTAGCCATAGTTCCTATGCCTCCACCCACATCCACCAACGACTCCAACCCTTTGAACACGCTTGTGCACTTATCTAGCACCACGCTCGTCACAAATCTTGCATCACTAGCCATAGCCTCATTGAAAACCTGGTTTAGTTTTGGCTCAACCCCACAATACTCCCAAAATGTCTTCCCATGAGATCTGTCAAATGGCGTCAGATCATCGCTTTGAAACCAATTAGACAACTCGAACCCGGGCTTTATTATGATTGGCTCTTGGAAGATCGCCAAGAAAGGCCTTAAACTCAAGGGGTGGTCCTTGAGAAGAAGGGTGGATGTGTCCGTTAGGACATACCCTAATTCTTGGGATTGGTCATTATTAGTTTTTGGAAGGTTCTGGAGAGAGAAGAAACCAGAGTGAGTGAGGATTCGCATCAAGCGGTAAATGTGGCAAGTTTTGGAAGGGTGGATTTGGAGGGTGGAGATGAGAGTTTGCAGAGGCATGGGCTTGCCATGATTGTGAATAGTGTCTATGATGTTTAGGTCAATGGCAGATTTGAGGGATATGGAGTTTATGTAGCTCAAGATGTGGTTCCATATATGGGTTTGAGCATGCAGGAGTCTTGATGCTCCAACCACTTTGTTGTTATTTTGGGCTTCCATGATTAAACTATCTACTAATTTGCTTGCCATGTTTGTGAGGGTGACTTTAGCTAGCATTACTTGGGGTCTATTTATAGGTAGAGGTGATCGAGTTCAAGTGTTAATTTGATTCTAAATTTTTTAAATAACAAAAGGGTGAGTTGAGTTGCAACTTGCAAGTTTTGATTTTTAAAAATAATTACAACCACAAACCGCATATATATTAATGTATGTGGGTCAGAATTTTTATAGTAGGGTTTGTGGTTGTGGTTGTAATTATTTTTAAAAATCATTAATATATGCGGTTTGTGGTTGTAATTATATATGCGGTCCTCTTGCAAGTGATCATTCAAGTCATGGCTAAGAAGCTAAGGGAGTCAATTTGGTCCTCTTGCAGAAGGAAGCAATAATGGTTTGGCGTACATATGACTCTGTTTGACTTATTAGGAATTCTCTATCATGGTTTGTGTTTCTTCTCCTTCTAGCTAGTACATTGTATTTCCAATCAAAAAAACAAAATATCAGTTAGTAATAGAAAGAGAGAAATTTCATGGTTTTATTGCAAAATTTCAATGCCTTTTACACATTGGATCTTTTGGCAACATTGATTAACCGTATATACCGTTACAGAATAAAACAATTACTAATTTTTTTTCTCTAAGTGTTTATTGAACCCCGGTATGCTCTAACCCAAGACTGGAGCGTCATCTCTTCACCTTAATTTTTATTTATATATATATAAAAAGGACAGTACATGTTAAAGTTTGTGCAGATACAAAATATTTGCCCTGTTACTTTCTTTTTTGCTATGCTCTGTTTTTTTGTTTCTTCAATCCTTTTTTTCAGGAAAGTGCAAATGCATTGTTAAATGATTAGTTTTGTCATTTTATTTCTGAGATAATTTCAAAAATCTCAATCTTTTTCCCTCTCTTGTCTTATTGTTTATACGTAGAGAGACGATGTAGACGGTAGCTACTAGTGGGATTCCAAGCTAAGTCGCCATCCTTGCCCGATTCCCACAACAACATTTCTTAGTTGGCTTCCTCAACTTGAGGTTGCGCCTAACTTCATAACTATTCCTTTTGTCACTTATCCGGCAAGACAAAAACAACCCGTAACAACTCTTATATGGAACTTAGATTTGCGGAGGATTAATCCTTAGTCCATCGGAGTAAGAATACCTTAGCCAACAAAAAAAACAAAAACCCGTAACATTCATATATACATATAGAGAGAGATATCAATTTTTCTACTTTAATTTCAACACTCCATCTTACTTCTCACTATTAATTAAAATACTTGGACATAATTTGTATATCCACCTGAGTATACCTGACCATCACGTCTTATATTCTATATATATTTCGCTATGATTGAATTAGCTAGGAGTAAATCCTTAACACTTTCAAACAAGATAGCAAGAAGCTAAGAGTGCTTGTACAAAATCAATTAAATAAAAAATAAAAGTATTTTTGTTACTTTCCATAATTAAAAGAGTTTAAGTTTAAAAGAATTTTAAATAGAAACCTTACGTTTTGTAACGAACTATTGATCTATCATTTGAAAAACAATTGATAAATTACACATAATCCAACTGTAAAATAATATGTGATGATGATCTAATTTTTATTAATTATTTCAATATATGGATCATCCAAATTTTAAATAATATTTGTCCTCACTCCCTACATTCATGTATTGATCTTCCTCAATTTTGTTCCATTCCCTTTAATTAGTTGTAGTCGACATCGAAGCATCAACCCCGTCGGTCCTAACTTTTATATTGTTTGGGAGTTGAGAGGTAATTAACATTCTTTTCCCTTCACTAGTTTTTGTGTATGTTATCCCCTACATTATATTTTCTTTCAAATAAAGTACTTTAATTTGCATTCTCAAGTCACACAAGCCAAATATTTTTTTTTTCTTTTTATGATATGAGCTGAATTTCGAAAGCCAAAAGTGTAGGACGCTTCTTGTGTGAATGTTTCTTGATATTAGCCCATCAAGAGTCTGCAAAAACTATTTCAACTCGTAGTAGTGGGTTGAGTTGAATTGGTTCGGATTCACGAGTTGGTTAAATTTAAAATTTTCAAGCCACACATTTGTAAATTTGTAGTTCTCAGCTAACTCAACCCACGAGCCCATATGTGACTTACAATCATGTATAGTTGAAATATTCAGTGATACGAGTCTCACATCAGGTAGTTAGCTGAGAGTAAAGCATTATATAAGGTCTTGGGCTCTCCAACTTCAATAGCTAGCTTTTGAGGTGTGGTTCTCCCAAGGCCTTATATAGTGCTTTACTCTCAGCTAACTACCCGATGTGGGACTCCGACACTGGTCCATTGATAGCCCTTTCCACTTTTGGCGACTCCATTCAACTTCCAGTATTCGGCACGACGCATCATACGTACCTTAATCCAGCCTATAGGTCAAGAGCCCAAGGCCTTATATAGTGCTTTACTCTCAGCTAACTACCCGATGTGGGACTCATATCATCCACACATTTTCAAATTTCAATAGTAATGAATTATTTATGTTTTATTGATATTATTAATTATTGTGAACATATATATAATGCATATATATTGCATTTGCCTACCACATATACTTTTTTTTTTTTTTTGCCAGAGACAAAAATGGACAAAATACCTAACGTGGGTGTTACCTACCACATACTTAAAATAGAGAGAATGATCATGTATTTAATTTGACCAGTTTTGTCGGTTACGCGATTATTAAATATTGATAAGAAGAAAATGCCAAAATGGTGTATGTATTACATGATTTTTGTAAGGGATGGTAAAAGTTTTGGATCACTGGTATTATGATACAGAAAAGGTTGTGATTCCTGAGGAAGAGAAGGAACATCTGACGGTACGAATGAAGGAGTGCTCTCCATTATTCAAGAGACTCAGGGCTATGATGATAGCATATAATATATATATATATATATATTATAAGAAAATGAAAACTTCATGATTTTTGTTATGATGCTGGTCTACTATATATAAACTTCATGATTTCATATATATATATATATATATATATGAAAATAGGCCCAATAATTAGGAGGCCCAAATAGCAGAGCATGCCCTTAATCCGGCAAGCTACAAACACACCAAATGGATCACGTAGACATGAACGCCCTGTATCTCGCCATCAGGTGTGGACGCCTACAATTCCTCAGAATTTA
Organism: Chamaecrista fasciculata; assembly: GCA_003254925.1. NCBI lineage: Eukaryota > Viridiplantae > Streptophyta > Magnoliopsida > Fabales > Fabaceae > Chamaecrista > Chamaecrista fasciculata. The sequence goes on from QANZ01002401.1 coordinate 81,615, forward strand.
TCATTAAAATTGGATAAGCAGAGTTTATATGTATATATGGTATGACACTAATTGTATTATTGATAGATAAGATATGGTGGGCTGGTAATGAATGCTTTTGGAGGGGAAAGCAGTGGACTGCCAGACAGATATATTATTGCTAGGGCACGGTATAGTTCAGCTGACGCTTTAATATATATTTGGTGAATAATGTTTCAAAACAGATTGTGTGGTACACATTCTATATCTGCATAGAATTAATAAATGTACGTGGACTCCTAAACAGTTTATAATATTGCATCCAAATTAGTAAATGTGGTAGCTAGTTGTTAAATTTGGGAAAGAAATTGCCGTAGGGTCATATATATATATATATATATATATTATATCGCTTAACAAATCACATAGATTTCTAAGCCAACCCTAAAACTTCTCCTTTGTGAGAGAAAACTCTCTCCGTCGTTAGAGTTTTTCTAAGTGAAACTTTGGGCCGTCGCTGTCTCAGCAGTGGTGGCCCTTCCTCTGGTTATAGAGTTTTGTGGCGATGACGTTCTGGATCAGGGTCTCCATAGCGGTAAATATGGACTAGACATTTCACGGCGGCTTCTGGCTTCCACAGTGACTTCCTGGTTTAGTCCTGATTTTTGAATGCTCTTCCATGGCGTCGTTTCGTTTTATTATCTTATTATTGTTGCTTTGAGTCTGTTTGTGTCTTTTTTTAGAACCATTGGGGTTGCCTGCCATCCTGTTTGGAAGGATTCCTAGATCCGCTAACTTGGCAATTGATTATTTTGCCAATTTGTCTAACACGAGGATGTGTCCTCTTTGATGGGTTGTAAACCCTCCACCTTCGTCAGTTAATATCATGTTTAGTGTTGTTGTTTATGCTATGGAGGGGTTGACTATTTTTACTTTGTTTACGTTTGTATTATACTTGATTTTACTTTATTTTTGAATGAATTATATTTCACGCTATATATATATATATGTTGAAGAGATATAATTTTCTTGGCTTTATAATTAAGGTTAATACATCCTTCATGACTCATGAGGAGTGCAGTGGAGTGGCCCTATGATGATGTTGCTGTATGCAGCCTAACAATTTGCTTCGCAAATTAAACACGTGCTCATTAGGATTGAGGATGCGAAGTGCAGTGGAATGGCCGTATATATTATCAAGTAACACAACCCAAACATCATTTTTTTTTTCTTTTTATGGTATGAGTTCAAGGAATCCTTTGGACCAAATTCTTCCAATCTCATAAATATCCGATACCTTGCTTTATGTTGAGTGGGCCATTATTTTTATTTATTTTTCGCTTGCTTACTTGTGTGCATGTGCTTGGTTGTACTGAATTTTATTGCGCTCCATAATTATTGTGGCATTGTCATTGTCTCGGACTCATTGGCTTCATTCATTCGTTCACTCATTGCTGACACTTAGTCAGTGGCACCATTCAATTCAACAACTAAATGTCAAAATCTGACAAGTCTCGTCCCTATCATGAGTTAGAATGCCAAATAAAATGATAACTTATTAATTTAACATGGGTCCTTTTCACCTCGTTTCTTTTAATTGGTTAAGTTAGTTTTCAAACATTAAAAATTATCTTTTAAATGAATTTTTATAGATTTTAAGATATGAGATACTCTACTAACCAATAAAAAAAAAACCTTCAAATGTACCCTAAGGGCACATGTTAGATAAATCCATTTAACATATATAAAAATGACATGTGTGGCCTACAATCATGCATAGTTGAAATATCCAGACATTATATTCTGCCTACGTTTATATATATACATATGCCACACATTTTCAAATTTCAATAGTAATGAATTATTTATGTTTTATTGATATTATTAATTATTGTGAACATACATATATATTGCATTTGCCTACCACATACTTAAAATACTTAAAATAGAGAGAAGGGTCCTGTATTTAATTTGACCAGTTTTGTCGTTTACGCGATTATTAAATATTGATAAGAAGAAAATGCCAAAATGGTGTATGTATAACATGATTTTTGTAAGGGATGGAAAAAGTTTTGGATCACTGATTATTATGATACAGAAAAGGTTGTGATTCCAGAGGAAGAGAAGGAACATCTGAGGGTAAGAAGGAGTGCTCTCCATTATTCAAGAGACTCAGGGTTATGATGATACCATATTATATATATATATATATATATATATGATACAGAGAAAATGAGAATTTAACTGAATAATATGGATCTTATAATTGATTGAGAAAGGCATGCAAATACATGCATGTGCAGTATTTATAAAAAAAAAAGGGAATAAGCAAAAGCTCAGCTAACAGAAGCTAACAAACTCATAACAGATTCTGATCCTTACACCTAACTGATCGATTCAGGACTGTTTTATTAGAGACCAAGATGTGGGAAATTTTCCATGCGCGCGGGAATGAAGAGAAAAATCTCCTTGCTGACGGTTTTTGATTGTTATGGAACAACATGAAAATGAATATGCATATTCAATTCAAGGTTTGACCTTTTAAGAAATTCATGCTGTATTGACCTTTGTGTATGGTAGCTAGCCCTTCTAGTGACTGTAGGAAAATTATGTGGAAAAATCTTTCTGATTTAATATATAATTAAATTAATGTTTTTTTTTTATTTTAAAAAATACAAAACTACGTACAACAGTGTAGTCGACATCTTGTTCGGTGTCCCTCTCTTGTTTTGGAGCTTCACTAGCTTTTGGGCAGCTCCACCGCATCCTTAGGGAGGCAAACCGTTGTGCTAATCTAATGATATATATGCTCCATCATTCCCTTGCAAGCTCAAGGTGGAGGATCTGAAATTTATGAGGGGATCTGAAATTTACTTATTAGAATCATTCTGATTGTTGGGATTTTTATCATGGGAAAACTCATAAAATTCTACTTGAAAATGTATTCACACTACAATCCACTACACCTAAAATTAAGCATCCACTACGTACTCATAAGTCATAAAACTGAAACGGAAAAACACCATCATTCATATGTGCTTCACGGAAATGATTCAATTCTAAATGACGTGGTGTGCAAGTGCAGCAGCCAGCCATGCTTCAATAACAATAATACCCAACACTCATCATTATGATTTATGAAACTTTTGTCCCCATCATATAATTAAACATAAAATTGGATGAATTCAAGATACAAAGTGCGTTCATATTTAAGAAAAAATACGCATGTCCAAATCCCAAGTCATACATACGAACATCAAAACACACATTATTATAAATAATTTAACTTGGATGAGTTGCATCACACCGCGCTAGACAAAGTAGAAAGACTACTAATCATGTCTTACAACTAATTAACTCACACGTACGCACGTACTAATGTAGCATGGACAATGTTCAAAATAAAACGTGAAATTATATATATTGCACATGCGTCATGGGAAAACCTCAATGAGAGACCCTAAACCTAGAAGTGGGGTTATCTTGTAATCACTGAAGCCAGCAGAGAAGAACAAACTTGCCCATTCTTTCTCGTTTCTAAAAAAAACGTAGCATGGACAAGGAAAGCAAGAAAATGAAACGTGAAATTATATATATTGCACATGCGTCATGGGAAAACCTCAATGAGAGACCCTAAACCTAGAAGTGGGGTTATCTTGTAATCACTGAAGCCAGCAGAGAAGAACAAACTTGCCCATTCTTTCTCGTTTCTAAAAAAAACGTAGCATGGACAAGGAAAGCAAGAAAATGAAAAGTGAAATTATATATATTGCACATGCGTCATGGGAAAACCTCAATGAGAGACCCTAAACCTAGAAGTGGGGTTATCTTGTAATCACTCAAGCCAGTAGAGAAGAACAAACTTGCCCATTATTTCTTTCTCGTTTCTCTCTTTTCCTGTGAGCATAACCATCATGAGCATATCAAAGAAAAGCTGAGTGTTCACAAATCCATCATCATGTCTATTATTATCACTTTCCCTTCTTTCCCTTTGTTTGTTGTAATTGCTTCCTTGCACTTTTTCAGTATCTTCACACACTCTTCGTCGTTCCAATTGTGTAAAATCCACTGTGTCATTCAAAGTAATTGTACTATAAGGTTATGATCATCGGTATCTTAAAATATATTTCAAGATTATATATCTACGTATAAAAATTAAAAAAACATAAATTCCAATATAATATAACTAATGGTATAAAAAGTTAGAGCTGTCAAGAGTTGTTCGTATTCTCCATAATAGAGGTTTTGATATAAATGTTTCAAAGGCTCTAGTATGAAGATATCTAATTCTCAACCGTGAAATTGTGTTGAAATTCGTCATTCATTAGAGCTCCATCAATTTTACCTTCAACAAGACGGCATCGGTAGACGGAAATGGAATAGCCTCAAACATGTCTCCACTGACAAACTTGAGATTTCCATTACTTTGTAGCCCACCAACAACATGTGGCAGATCGAACACAATACATTCCATTTCTGGAAGCATATTCGCTATGGCCTTAGCCAAAGTCCCTGTCCCACCCCCAATATCAACCAAAGACTCCAACCCTTCGAACACTCCTTTGCACTTATTAACCACCAGGCTACTTACTAATCTCGAGTCACTAGCCATTGTTTCATTGAAATTTTGGTTCATCTTAGGCTCTTGCCCTGCATACTCTCAAAATGTCTTTTCATGAGTCGTGACAAATGGCGTCAAATCGTCATTTTGGAACCAACTAGGCAGCTTGAACCATGGCGTTATGAAGATTGGGTTTAAATGGAATACCAAGAAAGGCCTCATACTTAAAGGGTGGTCCTTCAGAAGAAGGGTGGATGCATCTGTTAGGGCATACCCTAATTCTTTGGGAATGGTCATTATCAGTTTCTGGAAGGTTGTGAAGAGAGAAGAAGCCAGAGTAAGTGAGGATTCGCATCAAGCGGTGGATATGACGAGTTTTTGAAGGGTGGATTTGGAGAGACGAAATGAGAGTGGGAAGAGGCATGGGCTTTCCATGGTTGTGAATGGTGTCTATTATGTTTAGGTCAATGGCGGATTTGAGGGACATGGAGTTTAAGTAGCTCAACATGTGGTTCCATATATGGGTTTGAGCTTGGAGGAGTCTTGGTGTTGCAAGCTCTTCGTTGTTAGTACGGGCTTCCATGATCAGTAATCCTAGCTAGCTATGTTTGTTGAAAATAATGGTTCTAATAAACAAATAATATCTCACTATTAAAAATAAAAAATAAAAAATAATTTGATAACACTCAAATATATTATTTCCAAAAATATATCTCTTACAATACTCACATATATTTAGGGGTGAGCACGGGTTGGGTTGGGGCGGGTTGAGGGGAAATCCCAACCCAACCCACACATCAATTTGCGGGTTGGGTTGGTTTGGGTTTTATGATTTTTAAAATTCAACCCGAACCAACCCAACCCGCAGAGTTGCGGGTTGGGTTGGGTTGAACCGCAGGTTGAGTTTGTAATTTTTTTTTTTTAATTTTCATTATAAAAAATATTATTATAAATTTGTGGGTAGTGAATAAAAAAACTTACACATAAAAAATGTTAAAAAACATAGATTTTATATATATAAATATAAATCAATTAAAATATATTCTATAAAATATGTAAATGTAATACANAAAAAAAAAATAGCCTCACATACACAAATTTTTGTTTTTAGAATTGCCTTGATCAATACCACCAAATTGATGCAACTCCCTTTTGTAGACAAGAGGATATAATATTTTATTGTTAGTAAATTACTCACGAAGATATTAGAAGCAAGAGGCGGCAATGGAGAGCTAGGCATCCCGATGATGATGCATCATCGTATAGGTGGCAAGATAGCATAGAGTGGTGGCTTGCTAGGTTGCATACAATGCAAGTTTCATCCTGATCCCCATTTTCACATGCATGGCTCAATATATGTTATTTATTTATTTATTATTTATTAGATGAATATATATGTATCTATATCTATAAATATTATATAGTTCCACCCCTTTATGGTTGGTCAAAATTATTGAATTAAAAAATTAAAAAAGAAAAAACAAACACTCACTTTTCTCTAGCTAGCCCACGTTCATCTCACCCAAACATTTACAAATTAATAAAATATCAATTTTTATCCTAAATGTATGAGATAATTTCAAATTGGTCCTAAATATTTTATTTATTTTAGATGAATCTTACATATTTTTATAATTTTTCAAATTGGTCCCAAACTTACTCATTTATCAAAATAATTTTTTTTTTAATCTTTAACTTTAATTAATTTAAACGTACATACCAAGCCCTAATAACTTATATTGTTTATTTATATTAGACCTTTGATCCTTATGAATTTAACAACCGCTGCATTTATAGGCAATTTCTCTCCCAAATTTAATAACTACCATATGTTATCCATTGTTTTAAAAATAGGACCGCATCGACCGGTTGAATTGAAAACTGTGATCCGATTCGAGAACCATGAAAACCGCCATGCTCAAAATTCAGTAAAACCGGTGGTGGATCGATTGGATTGGCCAATTTTTATGTTTTATTATCTTTTAATTCTTAGATTTTTTTTTTATATATTTTTATGGGTCAAATGTGAAAGAATATTGACTATAAACCTAAATATAATAAAGAAAGTGATCACGTCACTTAATGACATTAATATTGATAAATATTATAAAATTGACTATATTTATATAATTCGTGTCAATATATAAAACTTATATTTATATTAATATTTCAATTATATTTTACTTAATTATAATTATTAGAATTAGAATTTATCATATTTAGATTTTTTATATTATTTTTAATTTACTTATTTGTTTCCGGTCCAATCTTAGTTTTTACTAATAAACCTTGAACCGATACATCAATTGGTTCAATAACCGGTTCAATTTTTAAAATCTTTGATATTATCCGTCAATAACACTAGTGCCATACATAAACTCTGCTCATCCAACTTTAAATGTATCCATTTATATATATGAAAAATGCTCCCAAACCAATATATATTAATTTCTTTTTTTTTTTGGTCTAGAATATATATTAATTTGAAGGGTAAGTTACACTTTGGTACCATGTGGTTTGACCCTATTTCACTTTGATAAATTATGAGGAATGCTTGGTCACATTGCTTGAGCCAACTTGTTTAACCTAATTGATCCTTACACCTAACTGATCGATTCAGGAGTGTTTCAATTCAAGGTTTGGCCTTTTAAGAAATTCATGCTGTATTGACCTTTGTGTATGGTAGCTAGCCCTTCTAGTGACTGTAGGAAAATTATGTGGAAAAATCTTTCTGATTTAATATATAATTAAATTAATGTTTTTTTTTTATTTTAAAAAATACAAAACTACGTACAACAGTGTAGTCGACATCTTGTTCGGTGTCCCTCTCTTGTTTTGGAGCTTCACTAGCTTTTGGGCAGCTCCACCGCATCCTTAGGGAGGCAAACCGTTGTGCTAATCTAATGATATATATGCTCCATCATTCCCTTGCAAGCTCAAGGTGGAGGATCTGAAATTTATGAGGGGATCTGAAATTTACTTATTAGAATCATTCTGATTGTTGGGATTTTTATCATGGGAAAACTCATAAAATTCTACTTGAAAATGTATTCACACTACAATCCACTACACCTAAAATTAAGCATCCACTACGTACTCATAAGTCATAAAACTGAAACGGAAAAACACCATCATTCATATGTGCTTCACGGAAATGATTCAATTCTAAATGACGTGGTGTGCAAGTGCAGCAGCCAGCCATGCTTCAATAACAATAATACCCAACACTCATCATTATGATTTATGAAACTTTTGTCCCCATCATATAATTAAACATAAAATTGGATGAATTCAAGATACAAAGTGCGTTCATATTTAAGAAAAAATACGCATGTCCAAATCCCAAGTCATACATACGAACATCAAAACACACATTATTATAAATAATTTAACTTGGATGAGTTGCATCACACCGCGCTAGACAAAGTAGAAAGACTACTAATCATGTCTTACAACTAATTAACTCACACGTACGCACGTACTAATGTAGCATGGACAATGTTCAAAATAAAACGTGAAATTATATATATTGCACATGCGTCATGGGAAAACCTCAATGAGAGACCCTAAACCTAGAAGTGGGGTTATCTTGTAATCACTGAAGCCAGCAGAGAAGAACAAACTTGCCCATTCTTTCTCGTTTCTCTCTTTTCCTGTGAGCATAACCATCATGAGCATATCAAAGAAAAGCTGAGTTTTCACAAATTCATCATCGATATCTCCCTTGTCATTTTCCATCATCATGTCTATTATAAATGAAACCTTTGTCATAGTTATGGGACCAAAATTGCAACAAAAAAAGTTATGGGACCAAAATGAAACTTTTGTCATAGTTATGGGACCAAAATTGCAACAAAAAAATTATGAGACAAAAATGAAACCTTTGTCATAGTTATGGGACCAAAATTGCAACCAAAAAAGTTATGGGACCAAAATGAAACNAAATGTAAATCCAGGGACTGATTTGCTAGTTTACTCAATTTTTATGTTTAAAAATGTAAATCCAGTCATCATGCCAAGGTGGAAAAAAAAATAAGAATGCTCCGTCATGATGCCACGTAATCAAGTCAGACAAAAAAAAATGACACATAAGCAAAAAAAATTGCCACATGTGTATTGAGTCAAAATTGAGGGCATAATTGAAACGTTGGTTGCACATTGAGGGCATACCCGAACAAAATGAAACGTTAAGGGCATAACTGAAAATCACTCCAAACGTTAGGGGCATGAAAGGGTGTTTTGCCTTTTTTTTTTTAAAAAGGTGATGGACCATTTCAATATTTCATCATTTGAGAGAAAATATTTTATTGTTTCTAATTTCTAGATGCCTTGAAATGTGTTAATATCATTATATGCACGGGCGTTGGCTTTTATACTACAAAAAAATATTTTAACTCTTTGCCGTGGCGAATAAAACTGTCATAAAAAGGTCAAACATAGCTGCCAATATTTATAAGGAGGGAAAATATGGGCGCTGCAAAAATAGAACTTTGTTTAAAAGATATTTTGCAACTTAAATACTTAATGGCTGGCTATCAAAACTAATTTATGTAGCAACTTTTTCGTTGTGAAAAGAAAATATTTGCAATGTCATTTTGCAACAGAAAGTTCGTTGAAAATTCATTCAGACAAAGATCGCTGCAACAGTAAGGATTTCCGCCGTGATATGGACTTGTGCAGCAAGATGACTTGCATTGCAAAAGGAAGTTTTCATAGCAACTTTAATAGCACTGAGAACAGCTTATTTTGCAACGACTACTTTTTTTATTGCAACGACTTATTGTTGCTACTGCTTTCTTTCATCAAACAAGATGTCGGCGCTACCGAGGAGTGTTTTTACAACAAGTTTTGTTCTGCAAAATGTGCATAAAAATAGATTCCCAGTTAATGTTTAATTATATTTCAAATAAAATTCTCTCATAAATACTTTTAAAAAACAACAAAAAAATGTATGTAAAACTTGTAATATACATTTATATGTATATAATAAAAATCTCTCTCATGAGAGTCGAGTTTTCTCTCAAACCTCTCATCGTGAGGGATTATCTCTCTCTTTCATGAGATTTAACCCTATCTCATATTAGGATTATTGGCGGTGCTCTTTTCTGTGTGTCTTTTGCAGCGGTGGTTTTTGACGGTTTTCCTTCCCATATCTGTGTGCTCTATGCTCGTGTCCGTGTGTTTTCTGCGGCGGGTTTTGTGGCAGAAGCGTTCTGGATCTGGTCTGGTTTTTTTTTGTGTTTCCAATTCTTTAGATGATTTTAGCTTTAGTTGGGTCCCTAGATCCGTTAACTTGGCAGCTGATTGTCTTATCAATTTTTCTGACACGAAGATGGGTCCTCTTGGATGGGTTGCAAACCCCCAACTTTCGTCAGTTGATGTTCTTTCTAGTTTTCTTGTTGATGTTAGGGAGAGATTTGATTATTTTGTTGTGTTTTTGTTTGTACTGTGCTTGGCTTTGTCTTGCTTTTGAATGAATTATGTTTTAGGCAAATATATATATATATATATATATATATAATACTGATAAAACTATTCAGAATTTCCAAACACAGATTAACTACTCCTTCAAAATGCTTCGATCTTTTGAAGCAAATTTATGTTTGGACATAAACATAAAATATAACAATTATATTCCAAACACGCCTAGAATATGTATAGTAGTTTTTTGTTTTCTCTCTCTCTCTCTCTCTCTCTATATATATATATAGAGAGAGAGAGAGAGAAGTATTTCTAATTAATATGTTTAAATTTCTTTGATGAATCAAATTATTATTGATCTCTTTACAAAAGTGGCCACAAATGCTTATATTTAAAAAAAGAAAAAAAATATTGGAGTCATGCAAATTGATTTTAATGAGATATCGAATTCGATATATTTAATACTAAAATAGCATTATTGGGACAAGATATATGTAAGTCAGAGATACGAGATCATTATGGGATAGACATATATATATATATAATATATGATATATGATGTTAGTGGACAGACCTCCCATATTTATAAAAGTATAATAATCTACAATTTCTTCAATCGTTTTCTATAGTACTATATACAAGCTTTATTTATTTCGTATTTAATATTAATATTTTGGCCACATTGTATTTTGATCTTATATGTTTGGGCGAATTTCAATCTAATTTTTTATTACTAAATTGATCCAATTTGTTTTCATAACTTCTTATTTTTTAGTTTCAACCTATGAAGCATGGACACGGACACGGACACACCGACACACCAAATTTTTAAGATTACACGACACGACACGGCATATATTTATATATAAAAATAATTAAAAATTCATATTTTTTTATGAAAACTCTAAGAATTAGAATATCTATACATAATATATGTCATAAAAATTGATTTTATATTTTGAAACTTATGAATATGTGTCGTGTGGTTGTCGTACGGGTGTCGGACACGGACACGTGTCTGACACGGTGACACGGCTTTGAAATGAAGTGTCCATGCTTCCTAGGTTTCAACCACTAAAGAAGTATTTGTTGGATAATTTTGACAATTTTAAATAATTTTTTTAATCAAATCACTCATATATCAATTTGATTAACCAATTAAAAATAATTAATTTGATTAACCAAATCAAAACAAACTAACAAAATAGTGGTTGGGGTGATACAATTTTAATGGTTTAGAAATTTATTTTTTATATTATCAATTTGATCCGAAATTAAAATGATAGTTTACACTTTAAAACGATCTCAAGCCATGCATATGATGAAAGACCAAAATACACATTATTTTAAAAGATTTCACTTACATGAATTGCATCACACCACGCTAGACAACATAATAAAGAAAAACAACAAATCATGGCTTGCAACAAACTTACACATACCCACATACTAGCGTAACATATAAACAAGGAAAGCAAGAAAATGAAAAGTGAAAGTATACTGCATGTACGTCATGGGAAAACCTCAATGACAGATCTTAAACCCAAAACTGGGGTTATCTTGTAGTCACTGAAACCAGCTGAAAAGAACAACTTGGCCCATTCTTTCTCGTTTCTCTCTTTTCCAGTGAGCACAACCAGCATCAACATATCCCAAAAAAGTTGAGTTTCCACAGATTCATCATCCACATCTCCCTTGTCATTCTCCATCATCATGTCTATTATTATCACTTTCCCTTTGTTTGTTTTAATTGCTTCCTTGCACTTCTTCAGTATCTTCACACACTCCTCATCGTTCCAATCATGTAAAATCCACTGCATCATTCAAATTCAAGTAATTAATTATTAATGTTTATTAGACTACTAGTATTCAAATAAATTCTTTCTGGATGCTATTTGTTTTGTACATGATTATTAAAAAGTATATTACATATACTACAAGTTACTTTAATTTGACGAATTATTTTTTTCATTTGAGACCATCAATAAATGAGATCAAATTAGTTCGAAATTCACTTTTCGAATCTGATCTTACTCATTTGCTAATAATCCCATTTAGATAGATAAAGGATTCATCAAAAGCAACACATATAATAGTTTTAGAGTCGTCGCATTTAAACTTAAAATGAAAAAATATGATCATATTTAATCATATATTAAGACCAAAAAATAAAAAAATTATAAAAACATATCAGATCAATTTTACTTTCATCAAGCATCTTAATTATTACCTTCAATAAGACGGCATCGGTAGGAGGAATAGCCTCAAACATGTCTCCACTAACAAACTTGAGATTCCCACTACCTTGTAGCCCATCAATCACATGTGGCTGATCAAAAACAGTACATTCCATTTCTGGAAATATATTCGCTATGGCCTTAGTCACGGTCCCTGTGCCACCCCCAACATCAACCAACGACTCCAACCCTTTGAACACTCCTTTGCATTTATGAACCACAACGTTAGTCACCAATCTCGCATCACTAGCCATAGCCTCATTGAAAAACTGGTTCAGCTTAGGTTCATGTCCTGCATAGTCCCAAAACGTCTTCCCATGAGCTGTGTCAAATGGCGTCGGATCATCATTTTGGAACCAATTGGACAAGTCGAACCATGGCTTTATGAGAATTGGGTCTAACTGGACCACCAAAAAAGGCCTCACACTCAAGGGATGGTCCTTTAAAAGAAGGGTGGATGCGTCCGTTAGTACATACCCTAATTCTTGGGACTGGTCATCATCATCAATTTCTGAAATGTTCTGGAGAGAGAAGAAGCCAGAGTGAGTGAGGATTCGCATCAAGCGATAAATATGACGAGTTTTGGAAGGGTGGATTTGGAGGGTGGAGATGAGAGTTTGCAGAGGCATGGGCTTGCCATGATTGTGGATGATATCTATGATGTTTAGGTCTATGGCAGATTTGAGGGACATGGAGTTTATGAAGCTGAAGATGTGATTCCATATGTGAGTTTGAGCATGGAGGAGTCTTGATGCTCCAAGCACTTCGTTGTTGTTATGGGTTTCCATGATTAACTAGTCAAATTATACTAATGGTTGCTATGCATATATATGTGAGGGCGGATAATAATAGTGGTGTAGTAGTGGAGTGTAGTATTATTTTTAGGGATCTATTTATAAGAGTGGGATAGTGCGCATTGTGTATAAATAATTGTATAAAGTATAATGTTTTAACTAATATATATATATATATCTAATATTATATGGCTCCACCCCTCTCTGGTCGTCCATGTTTAAAACTATAGTCTATGAAATTAAAAATAAAAGAAAATTTACTATTTGGTCTCTCTTTCTTTACTAAGTTAACAATTTAGTCCCTTATTTATTTTACATAAAAGGGCACGCAAAGCCCCTAGTCTTATATTATATGGCTCCACCCCTTTCTGGTCGTCCACAATTTAAAACTATAGTACAAAATTAATAATAAGAGAAAAATTATTATTTGATCCCTTTTTTTTTACTGTGTTAACGATTTAGTCCCTCATTTATTTTACATACATATTTGCGTGCCCGTTAGGACACGCAAAGCTTTTAGTATATTTATATATATGCATGGTTTTAGCTTAAGTTATATTTGAACGGATACACTTGCATGGTACGAGTGGGATATGGGATATGATTAATTTTAAAAATTATAGGGTACGGCAATATTTATTTTAAATAAAAAATTATAAATTATATATTTATATGATTTTTCTTATAAAAGTATCAATGATTTGTTTTTTTTCGTAAAAAGTATCAATGCTTTGTTTATTAATCTAAAAAAAATAAGTTTTAACATAACAAAAATAAAATAAAATAAAAATATAGTGATATTTTACAAAAAAAATTAATATATATATATATATATATATATTTCTTATAATATTTTAAAAATACCCAAAAGTATTCTTAGAATACGAGTACAGGTACGTATCCAGTACTGATACGGCACCATTTTTGAAGTACTCGTGCTTCCTAGGTTTTAGCACACATATACACACATTAATAATTTACGTTATGATTTATATTAATAAAGTATATATTTTAGAATTTTTTTTCCCTGATAACTAAACTCAAATCTCAATTTTCTATTAATAAAGAATTGATCTAAGTAGTAAGTAATTTATAATTGTTTAAGATTTTTGGTTTGAAATTTTGTAAATATAGTTATTTTTATTTAGATATTCTCTTACTATGATTAGATGTGCAATGAAGGTTGAATCCGATTAATCAAGGTAAAAGTGAGTAAAACCTCAAATGTCAACCAAGCAACAAAAGAATCCCAGCTTCCAGATTTTTTATTTGATTCTCGACCCAAACTAATTTTCTTTTTTATATATCCCAAGCCATAATGATCCGATCACTAAAACTCTGTGTTATCCAAACCATTCTTCTACACTATCCTAATTTGATCATTCGATAACATGTAATAAAGATTGTTATAAGTGAAAATTTGAGATATTTTATAAGAGTACAGATTTTTTTTTTTGGTGAAAATGCGCAATATATTAAAATTCAGAAAGTAATACAAAGTTCAAAGAGTGCAACTACATCAAAAGAGAGGAAATAAAAGGTAGCGTATACAAAAACAGAGAAAAGATAAAAAACAGAAACAGAGAAAAGATATAATTTATTTCTCTGAATAGTGAGTACATATGTGATGGTAGTTTAGTTCTAGAATTATAGAACCTGCGCAGTCTCTAAAAGAGTTTTATTCAACTTCCTGTCAATTTTCATCGTCAATATTGTACTATTTCAGGACTAATTAATGAATGATAAATTTAAAAGTTTTAGGGATTAGATTATGTATTTGTAAAATCCAAGGAAGGGTCGGACGTTTGTAGAGAATCAATATATAACTTGAAAGATAAATTATAGTTTTATTTTCTTAAGACATTGTAAATAAAATAATAATTTAGTGATTACAAAATTTTCACCTCTCTCCATTTTAGTCTTTCATCAACGATAAGTTTTCTTAGTTTAATCCCCAAAATATCACTCTAATCTCAATTTGATCTTCAAAATATATTTTGTTTTCAATTTAGTCTCTCATGCTGTCACGCATTTAACTTCAACTGAAATTATTCCTCTAGAAAGTATTGTCGGTGCACTACCACATTATGATTTTCCGGGTTCCGAGTTAATTAAATTTTTTAAAAATGATTTAGCGGCTGTGATAGTTGATATAATATATGAAGAAATCTTTTAGAGGTTGAAGAAGAGTACCATATATATATATATATTGGATAATGAATCTGTACTATTAGTTAAATTAAAGGTGATGATATGGTTTTTTTTATGTGAGAAAACGTCTAGGGAGTTGGGCCCAATGGTTCATCAACTCCAGAACATGCCTTCAAAACTTATGAGCGCTTACAGAGATACTAACTGATTGTCTACCAAGAAGACCCTTACATCGGTAATGAGATTCGAACTCACGACCTTGTAAGTTATGAGTTGACTCCTTACCAACTGAGTCAACCTTTATTGACAGGAGGGAAAATATGGTCGCTGCGAAAATAGAACTTGTTTAAAAGATATTTTGCAACTTAAATACTTAATGGCCGGCTATCAAAACTAATTTCTCTAGCAACTTTTTCGTTGTGAAAAGAAAATATTTGCGATGTCATTTTGCAACAGAAAGTTCATTGAAAATTCATTCAGACAAGGATCGCTGCAACAGTAAGGATTTCTGGCGTGATATGGACTTGTGCAGCAAGATGACTTGCATTGCAAAAGGAAGTTTTCAAAGCAACTTTAATAGCACTGAGAATAGTACAGATGACTTGTGCAGTAAGGATTTCTTTTTACGAAAAAAAAACAGTAAGGATTTCTGGCGTGATATGGACTTGTGCAGCAAGATGACTTGCATTGCAAAAGGAAGTTTTCAAAGCAACTTTAATGGCGCTGAGAATAGCTTATTTTGCAACGACTACTAATTGTTGCGACGGCTTCCTTTCATTTAAAAAAAATGTCGTCGCTACCAAAGAGTGTTTATGCAACAAGTTTTGTTCTGCAAAATGTGCGTAAAAATATATTCCCAGTTAATGTTTAATTATATTTCAAATAAAATTATCTCTCATTACTACTTGTCAAAAACAAAAATAAATGTACGTAAAACTTGTAAATATACATTTATATGTATATAATACTAATAACTTAAGTTTTTTCCTAAATATATAACAACTACAAGTAATAATATTATTGAATTTCTTATCTAATGACACGTCCAAATATTTGAAAGATAAAATAATTTACAATATAATTTCCTCAGAATATGGTGGATGACCAATCATCCAGTCATTTATATTATCTTGTACTTATTTATATATATATATATATATATATAATTTTGAGATCACCAAAAAGTTGGTCCAAATAATAAGTGACCTCATATCATTTAAATGAAGTTTCAAAGTTTAAGATCTTGTTAAAAAATTTAACTTTGTTAAGAGACAATATATATATATATGATTTTGACCTTTTCTTACAGTATTATTTGTTTAGAAGATATCATAAAATATCCACTGATTTTTCGAAAGGAAATATCAAATCTGGAATTAAACACATTGAATAAAAATATCATCAAATGATAGAGGGACGACAAATTTGTCTTGGTTTTACTATGAAAATGAAGAAATATGTATTAAGAAAATGAAGAATTGTTGCAGCCGACACTTCTAAGGAGATCATGAGATATGAATGTCAAATTATTTTTTTTCCTAAAAATCAATACTTTACCTAAAGAAAACAAAAAATTTTATCCCCTTTCAATTATTTAGATAACTATGGCCCCATAGTACTTTACCTAACCTCTTTTCCATTTGTTGCCTTCTTTAATAATTTCACGCCTAAAAACAATATTTTAAAAAAGATTTGTCAAACACAATAATATTAATAACATTAACAAAATATTTTTTTTTGGTGGGACACCATAATTTTTCCAAACACAGATTAACTACTCCTTCAAAATGCTTCAATCTATTGAAGCAAATATTGGAGTCATGCAAATTGATTTTAATGTGATATCGAATTCGATATATTTAATACTTTTTTTTTTTTGGCCAATTGATATAGTTAATACTAAAATAGCATTATTGGGACAAGATATATCTAAGTCAGAGAGATACGAGATCGTTATGAGATAGACATATATATTATATATATATATATATATGATATATGATGTTAGTGGGCAGACCTCCCATATTTATAAAAGTATAGTAATCTACAATTTCTTCAATCGTTTTCTATAGTAGTACTATATAAGCTTTATTTATTTCCTATTTAATATTAATATTTTGGCCACATTGTATATTTTCTTTTTTTGGCCGAATGGCCACATGGTATTTTGATCTTATATGTTTGGGTGAGTTTCAATCTAATTTAAGAGAAATTATATTTATCCATCGTGAACTATGCGTGCAATTGTAATATTCTTTTGGGGCCAATTGATATAGTTAATACTAAAATAGCATTATTGGGACAAGATATATCTAAGTCAGAGATACGAGATCGTTATGGGATAGACATATATATTATATATGATAATAGGCCCAATAATTAGGAGGTCCAATTGGCAGAAGATGCCATTGGCCCAGCACGCCATAGGCCTACAAGGTAGGGCGAGAACGCCCTTAACCCCGCTAGGGCAAGGACGCCCATAACCATAGAGGGCGTGGGCGCCCATGGAGCATAAGGACGCGAGTAATAAGGAAACATTCCCTGAACCAATCAGGAACCAATCACGGATCAATCAAGATCCGCTGTCAATCAAGACAGATCCCTCAGAGATCCTTCCCATGGACTCTGCCTTGGCCATCAAGGCGCCCTACGCAAATAAGGAAATAGTGATTCACTTATCCTTAATTAGCAAAACAATTGTTGGGAAATCACAGAGGGAGCGCAGCGGAAGGTGAAAATAAAAATTTTTCCAGGGACTAAAACGTAATTAAAACAAACTCTGTGATTCCTTCCAGGATCCACTAACTATGTTTATACCAGTTTTAGGAAAGATGTTTACCTAGCTTTGATCGGTGACTTGTCGAATTTGCGAATTGAGAAGTCCACAGTGTGTCCTTCNTCCATCAACAATATCTTCCTACATGAAATAGGAAAGATTATGATTCACCTCCCATATCACTGATGATATCTCTTCTATAATCAAGGAAGTTTCCTTAAACGGACTCTCCTCAATAAGCCTATAAATACAAGATGATAACCCTGGAAAAGGTACGTAACTCACGTTACTCACGCTACTCATGCTAACTCATATTCTTATCTCAATACTAATTTAAGCTTCGGAGGTGAATCACAGGGGAGACCCCCTGTGGTTCATTATCTTGCAGGAAAATCTTGCAGTGAACCGGGAAACGACCCTCGGCCAAATCCCAGTTCATCACTGGCGCCGTCTATGGGGAACAAATCAAAAGCTTCGTTCCTCTAAAAATTTTGGTAGATAATACCTTGCTATTATTATATTATTATTATTGTTAAAAAAAAAAGAAAAAAAGAGGAAAAGGGGATTGGTGACTTAATCTTCCTTTGGCCGCACAAATGCACAATCCAGCTGCTCCCAATTTCAGCGCCGCTGTGGCCACCACCGGACGCGACTCCACCGCCAAGCGCCGGAGACGCCATCGCCGGCTGGATCTGGAGGACCTCCGCCGATCTCCACATAAGCTGCACAAACGCCGCCACCATCATCTTCGCACGACCTCGCCGCGTTGATTGTCGCTGCCACCGTCAGCTCCGCACAATCGCATCTCCTTGGCCGCGCAACAGTCGCAGAAACGCCGCACGCACAGCTCCGACTCCACGGAGCACATTCTGACTCAACCGACGGTCGATTGTCTGACTCCTTGGCGCCACCATACCGGTCCCGACTCCTCCACCAAGTGCTGTAGACACCGTCGCCGGTCAGCTCTGGAGCACCGCCGCTGTCTTTCCGAGATGTCCGACTCTGATTTCCTCTCTTCATAACTAACGCGCGATGATCGTTGAGGCCGACAGCGCCTCTGTCGCCCTCTGAGCGGCGTCAGATTCAGTGGGTCAACGAAACGGAGTACTCTTTGTAAGTTGTATAAATACTTCATAAAATGATCAAGTGACATGATTACCCTTATAGTGATTTAAATTCATAAGTTAAAATATATCATACACTTTAATTTCAAATCTTGTTACAAGCTTAGTTTTTTTATTTTATTATATTTTATTTTTTGAATGTACTAGTTTATTTTTACTTGATTGGATATTTTTCTGTCTATAAAAGGATACTTTCAAATTGATTCTTATTTTTGAAAGACTCTCACATGACAAAGTTCAAAATGATTTAGTCGCAAGAGATGAATATAGTTATGATCTTTTTAATTAAGGTTATTAGTACCCAAATATAAATTTGAAATATAAGACATTTTAAATTATAAAATTAGTTAGATATAAAAGTAATTATATCATTCAAAATTATTTAATAATTTTATATAACATGTGCAACTCACATGAGATTTCAAAAATAAAAAGTTAACCATGTTACTAAATGTTGGGGGGATATTGCTATGAAATTAATATATTAGGGGGTTAATTGTTATTTTTCATAGATTAGGAGAGACATTGTAATTACACACATAGTTTAGGGTGGGTAAATGCAATTTCCCTTCTAATTTTCTTTATCTTTTTCTATTACTAAATTGATTCAATTTGTTTCCATAACTCTTTTATTTTTTAGTTCCAACCACTAAATAGAAGTATTAGTTGGACAGTTTTAAATAAATTTTAATCAAATCACTCATATCAACTTGAAGTGATTCTTAATCAAACGATTAAAAATAATTTGATTAACCAAAACAAACCAAACTAACAAAATAGTAGTTTGGGTGGTACAGTTTGAATGGTTTAAAAATTTATTTCTTATTTTTTATTAATCAATAATAGAATTAAAAATAATAATGCGTTTGCAAATAGTGAGTCAAAATTAAGATTTGTAAAAAAAAAATGACAATTAAGATTCGAGATTTGAGAAAATAAAATAGTAAAGAATAAAAACAGTAGTTAATCAATGCCTATAATGAGATATTTTTATGAGATAATAAAACTAATATATCCAATTGCATGATTATTAAAGTAAAATAGATGGTTTTGTGTTAAATGAAATCATATATAATAAATGAAATCAATACATATTAGTGGTTTGGTTCAGTTAATTGTATAATGCAATACATATTAGTGGTTTGGTTGGAAACAATAAGCAAATAAGCAGTTAACCGAACCAAACCAATTAATTTTAGTAAATTTCCAACCAAATCAAACTGCTTATTGTTTGTTTTTGGTTAAATCAGTTTGGTTCGGTTTTAAATACTCCTAAATTTAATCATATCTCTATCATTTCAAGTTTGAATACGACGTGAACCTAGAACTACGTATTACTTTTGACAGACCATTTCTTTGTCCAATTAAAGTCGTCAACAAATAATTAAAGTCAAGTCTCATTTATTTCACCGTTAAATGAGTAAAATTAATTATATATTTTTATTTATTTATTTTGGAAAGGTTCAAATTAAATAAAAAGAAAAGATTCAGTGCAGTACATCAATTCATATCTATCCAAAAGAAATAAACTAAGCAAGACCGGTACAGAGGATAAACGAGAGGCTACATGGAAGATGAAAGAAGTTCAAGAAGAAGATAGAGTTAAGGGGTGGACTTTCAGCTATGGATGATCATGGGTGACTCACGAATTAACCCTAATTCGTGTCCCAAAAATTAGCATCTTGATCCTGCTCATGTGTGACCCAGCAGGCCTCACGTGAAGTTGGCAGCAAATCATCTTTATGATTCACAAGTTGTGAGCGGACTCTAGCAAGCCATCACAACTACCCAAAA
>QANZ01002401.1:103392-123451 GCA_003254925.1 Chamaecrista fasciculata
AATTCTTGATTTTATCTCGCCATTAGCTTCATTGAAGTGATTATCTTGGTTATGTTTATAATTGAGTTAATTGCTATGTTTAACGGTAGTGGACAACTTTAGTAAATGGTTTGTGAAGTAATTACTCCGATCTTTATAAGCTAGGAAGGCCGAATTCAATTCCTCTGTTGGGTGTTTCCATCAATAAGTGTGTCTTATCTATCTTTATCGCTTTTGTTTATCTTTTGATTATTAATCAAAAACCCCAAAAATATTATTGCTTTATTTAATTATTGTTTTAGGTCTTAGACAAACAATCAAAGAACAAATTTTCTTCGCTTTTACCCGATTGGTGATAACTTGGTATCGTTTACAATTAAACCTTGCACAAAAGTTCCTCGAGAGATCGACTCGGATTGCACCACTATAGTGCATTAATTCCGGTATTTTTGGCCACCTAACGATGGGTGCGGTCAAATTGAAAAAAAAAAAACTTTCTCTCTCTTTTTTTTCTTGCCCGGACCCATTAAGGTTATGTCCAGGTCCAGACCCAGACCCATAGGGTAAATTTCAAGGTCTCTATTGGGTCTGGGTATCTTGATCATCCCTACTTTTCAGCTACTGTGGTCATATCTCTGTTTCAAGTCTAAATGCAATGAGTTTGGAGGTGTGAGTTACTCTTCTTAGATTCTTTTTTTGCTTAATTGGAAATTGTTAATAAATGTGTCAAATTGAGTTTCAAAGTGAGTTTAATTAAGACAAAAATGAGAAAAGTTATAAAAGAAATATTTTCAAACCCACTTTCGATCTCAATTAAATCGACTCATAGCTCTAAACTTATTACGTTCAAATTTGAAATGAGGAAAATATGACTAACTTCACTCGTTTAATATTGAAACAAGCGATTTACTTTTAGGGTTTGATTTGACATTATTTGTTAATGACCCCAATTAAATAAAAAACAACTTATAAAAAATATATAATATTTACATTTGAACTTGAAAGTTGAAACGAAAAAAATATAACTACACATAATAATTGAAAAAAAAAAAAATTATAAAATACGTTGGACTAATTTTACAAGATAAAAGTTGAGTTAAAACTCATCCTGGATAGATAAGAGCAAAGGTATAATAACTTAACCTAAAATTTTTATTGATATTTAATTTAAGGGAAGATTACACTTTGGTACCTTGTGCTTTAGTCATATTTCACTTTAGTACCTTATGGTTTAAAAAGTGACACTTTGGTACCCTGTGGTATTCTCCGATAACACTTTGGTACCCTGAGCTTTAATTCCGTTAGAAAATTGACAGAAATTTAAATTTTTGGAGCTATTTTGTAATTTTAAGTTTTAACCCTAACAAATTTTGCAAAAATTAAATATTGACCCCCAATATTTTTAGAAAATTACAAACAGGTCACTGGATACATATTATATAGGCATTAAAATGAAACTATAAAAAATAATTTGGGGCTATTTTGTAATTCTATCTTCTATCCTATATTTGTCAAAAATTATGTTTTGACCCCAAAAATTTTTATAGTTTTCATTTTAGTCCCTAGATAATATGTATTCAAGACTTGTTTATAATTTTCTAAAAATATTGGGGTCAATATGTAATTTTTACAAATTTTGTTATGGCTAAAATTACAAAATAGCTCCAAAAATTTCAATTTCCGTTAATTTTTTAACAGAATTAAAGCTCAGGGTACCAAAATGTTAACAGAAAATATCACAGGATATCAAAGTGTCACTTTTTAAACCACAAAGTACCAAAGTAAAATATATATGACCAAACTACAGGATACCAAAATATAATTTACGTTTAAATCAAAATGTAATACTTCACTATCATGGACGATTGTCATAATTAAGAAATGGAACAACGAATGATGTAAAAATTATAAAGTCTACTATGTATAGTCACATATATAGAGAACAGATGTGGACATTTTCAGATGAACTATGCCTCTTTCCAACTAACATAAGCAGAAGTTGATGTTTAAATTTGTTTATGTTCACTCATATTAGTGTATGAGAAGCCAACTTTTGAAGGCTTGAGCATCAACTTCTATATTGTATACACTATAATTAAGTTGGCGTTCAAATTAACTTGTAATTGATTGTCTTTGAACATGTTATTAGGCTTTTTATTTTTGTTTCTTACTAACATTTTTTTAAAAAAATTATTTTATTTGAGACACTATTGCGTGATATTAAATATAAACACTTTTGATCTTCTCTTTGTGTATGCAGCAACCAATTGGTCAGCAGCAAACCCTTAAATAAAGTTCAGATCCGTAAAGGACTAGTCCTTAAGCCATCGGGCTGGAAATACCTTGGGCAACAAAAAAAAATATAAATACTTCTTTCAATAGATATTTAAACCTAAGTTTAATTTATATTATTATCAAAAACGAAAACTCCTTTTATATATTAGTACAAAGGGAGTTAAGTGACAAAATATGTGAGTACAAATTGGGCTTGCATGGTTCCAAATAAAAGTTTGGACTCATACCTTCCACAAAGGGAAAGGAGTTTCCTTTAATTTGCACTACAAGAATTATAGTAATATTGCCAAAGTTCTCTTTAGAAAAAAAAATTAGGGAAGGTTGTTTATATTTATTTTTCATAAAATTTTCAAATTGTAAATTTTATTTATATTTTTTTATGAAACATGGACACTTCATTTTGAAAGCGTGTTACCGTGTCGGATACATGTCCGTGTCCGACACCCATACAATACTCACACAACACATATTCATAAGTTTCAAAATATAAAATTAATTTTTGTGACTTTAATATGACAAATAGTAGAAAATAATGATACATATGACATATATTATGAATAGATATTATAATTTTTAAAATTTTCATCAAAATTAATTAATTTTTAATTATATATATGTCATATAATTTTAAGAATTTGATGTGTCTGTCTGTATCTGTGTCTCATATTCGTGTGTCCGTGTTTTTCCAGCTTTAGCACTCACTCTGCCAAAAATTGGGGAAAACATTAGATCAAACCAGTATTTAAATATATTTAAGTTCATTCGAAAAATAAAACAAGGTGATTGGGCTGATCAATAAAAATTTAAGGCCCAATGAATTTTGCAGCGATAATCTAGAAAAAAATTTTGAGCCCAACAAATATTATCATTTTGATTCAAGAAAATATTAGGACTTCTATAAGTTATACTTAGATTTTTATAAAATATAAAAATCTAAGTTATAAAAAGATTTAGCTAAGGAGTTGTTTTTGACAAAAAAAAAAAGAAAAAGCTAAGGAGTTGTTTTATATGAGAGAAAATAATTCACATATATCTCTCACGGTTATTTTGGTCCTAAATATATGTCCTAATGTTTATTTTGGTCCATTATATTTCAAAATGTTCAAACTGGTTCTAAATGTTGGCAAAATGATTCATTTTGGTCCTAAATATTGGTAAAATATTTTGTTTTGGTCCCAAACTATTGAATTTGTTCATATTTCTCTCTTCTCTCATTTCAAGTTCAAAGAACTTGTTAAGAGGAACTTATAGATCTAAATTCGTCACATTCAAATTTGAAACGAGAAAGATATTATCAACTTTGTTTGTTTGACTATGAAAGGAGAAGTCTACTCTTAGGACCGATTTGGTTTCATTTGTTAACAACTCCAACTGGATAGAGAAAGTAATATTTGAGAACAATACGTAGCTCTAAACTCGTCACATTTGAACTTGAACAAGCCATATTCAATAGTTGGGACTAAAATGAAATATTTTGCAAACATTTAGGACCAATTTGAACATTTTGAAACATAATGAACCAAAATAACATTAGTGCATACATTTAGGACCAAAATGACCCTTGACCTTTTTTATTTATCAAAATTTAGTCTAAATTAAAACAAAATTTGATTTTTATTTAAATTTTCTTTTTATTTTATATATCATTAAAATAAAAAATCAGAGTCTAGATTCAATTTCTTTTTTGGTTTTAACTTTTAAACTTTATGAAAAATAAAAAAAAATACTAAATAATAATAATAATTAAAAAAAAAAAAAGAATAGAGCATTCGAGCGGGAAGAGTAATTTTTTTTTTTTAGATTTTGGTGAGTGCCCATCTCAAAATCCCCAATTTCTTCCAATTTCAGTCTTCTGTGCGCCTATGCTCTTTTTCCCGCGCTCAACCTCGATTGGATCTGACGGCCACCCTAAGCCCCCGTTCAACGTCGCCGGCGCTGACGTCATCCTTCACCGTCGTTCGCATCGCTGTTATCAACTTTTCCGTTAAAGGTATTTCTACTTTCTCCACTAAGGGCTGTTAGTGCTTAAAATTGTTTGAGTTCAGATTAGTGTTGGGTTTGATGAAGTTCTGTAAAAATTAATCATGCTATGATGGGTGTTTTCTCTTCCTTGATGCCGGTCTTGAGTTGCAGACGAGCATGATTAGTGAGATGCTGAGTTCAGATTAGTGTAGGATTATAACGATGTAAGATGTTACTTGGAGTTCTGTAAAAATTAATCTTTCTATGATGCTTATTTTTTACTTTATTGTGCTGAAACGTCGCTGTTTAATGAGATTTTGCTTAAATTTAGTTTTGGGGTAAAATAAAGCGAGATGGTAGATGGGTTTTAGGTTAAGTTTAATGCATAAATGGTTTATTTTTCGCTAGTCATGGACTGAGATTTACTTACTAGAATGTTGAGTTCTTGACTTCAGTAAGGTAAGATGCCAAATGGGGTTGTGGATTGAACTTACTATTCTGAATGATTTGATTTTCATTGCATTTGGGTGAGGGTTTTTTGTGATGTTAGAAGCAACTTCCAGAATGTTTTGAGCTTTGAGGTATTTTGGGACTAATTCTGGGCATTGTTCTATGGCTAAACGAATTTTGTAAATTGGCATCTTTCTCGGCTTTCTCTCTCATTTTTAGCACTAAATAAATATCGTCTTCTCTCCTCTCACTTTTTGTATTCGTAGATCTCTCATTTCTAGGTCTCTGGACAACCCAAACCCAACTGACAAGTGTTTCTTGAGACTTGCAAGTGAGGTGAGTTAAATAATGTTTGGAAGAATCCGAGCATCACCTTCGTCACTAGAAACCTTGGAGGGATCACCATCCAAGATTCTCAAAGATGATTCTTTCTCCATATATGGTACAATTTCGTTCTCCCTATTCTGTAATCTGTGTTTCTATATCTACGATTGAACTGATTGGAGTGACTTCGTTTCAAATGTTGGATTCAGTATTTTCATTTTTCACTGTGGGTTGTCTATTCGGGGTCTGAATTTGTAATTGGAAAATGAGATTAGTTTTGAACCATGTATTATCTACAACTTCAGATCTCGCTGGATTTTTATTTTTGGAAAAATAAAACACCAAAGCTTTCTAGTAGTTGCCGTGAGTTATATTAATTTAAGAAATCACCCATTGATAAATCTAAACTTTTTCATGAGAACTTTTCAGATAAATGCCTACAAAGTAATAAAAAGTCTGGGCCACGAGGTAGCAGAAGTTCAACGTGAATTACAACGATCTATAGTAGTAAGGATTATAAAAAAAAAGTGTGTGAATAAGAGAGAATACGTAAGTCCTTTGCGGAGGAGCGTGAGAAGGATATATGTTTAAGTAGTTATCAAAGTGTTTAGTGGGCTGACATCAAATAGTTAGTAGGTAATAGGTTGTTAGTGAAGTTTGACCATGTCTGTCTACATGTGTATTAGTAAGATGATAATCAAGTCATGGATTTATCACCCATTAAACAAAAGAGGAAGATACTTTCTAGTTTTGGTAAGGTATTTTCTTCGCACTTCAAATATTGTAACAGCCACTTTGTTATTGTTCTCTTAATCATTCACTTTTTCATCATCATGAATTCTACTTTCCGTAGAGTCAATGGTCACCACTTTGTTACTGTGACTTAAGCCCTGTGAGACAATCTGTCTGTATTGTTATGTAGCATGAAAATCATAAAACGATAATCAAATTTGGAGTAGCAACATAGTGCAGGCACTCTTAACTGATGAAATTCCTTTCGTTCCTGGCTTTCCCACACAGAGACTACTCTCATGAAACTAAAATTGGGTGCTCAACGTGATCCAAGTGCCTTCTCTAAAGAATCTAATGAGAATATAAATGATTCTGCAATTAGCTCATCCTGCGTTGAGGGAATGAATGTGGAGTCAAATTTTATTTCAGCAAGTGCTTCAAGTTCTAAGCATATACAAAGCTCTGGAAGTGATAGCATGATGATAATAGACACGGATTGCTCTTCGATAAATACATCACCCAATTGTAATCAACCAAGGCACAATGATGTTTCAATTATTCATTTCTTTTCTAAATTCAAGGATTCCAGACGCACCAATGACTCATGCTGTGGAGGAGAGTCAGTATCAACAGAAAATGGTTTTGCTGGGTCTGTTTCATCAAGTGCTAGTGAATCTCATTACAGAAGTGAAACAGAAAGTACCCAGTCATCACCAGTTTGTGAGTTGTCAGAATAAAGCTGGGTTCTAGACTTATTTGTTGTGTTGTATCTCCTTGTTATAGCTCACAGCATGAGTGTGTACTATGTAGTATCTATTATTTAAAATGCATGTAGAAAAGTTGAGGCTTGTAACAAATTCAGAAAGCAAGTCTCATGATTTGCTGACTAATTTTTCTCCCTTGATGACTTGCGCTGTATTCATACTATCAAATTTTTAGTTCAATGTTCATTTGCTTTAAAATTAGTTAAAAAAACCATAAAAAATTAATTAAAAGAAACTAATAAAGTTTACAATATATCTCGGTGGGTCACTATCATCCATGGTGTTGGACAATGACACAATTAGCCTGTTTATTTTCAGGTGCGACTAAAAGATTTTTCTTGAAGAGGCAGAGCTACTAAAGTTTTAACTCTTCAAAAGTCTCAATAAATATATTTTTCGGATTAGAACTTGTGTCTTCTTTTCATTGGGATGAGGTTTCTATTACCACAAGTCTAATACATGTAAAGGGAATCTGTAGGAAGATGCAATTCTAACTAAGAATATGTAGGCAGCGCCACTCAACTTGTTGCCCTTTTTTCTTCTCTTTTCTTCTTTCCTATTTATTTCTTTTATTTCAGGAGTTTGAGTTTTGTTTCTTCTCTTTTCTCATAGGATTGAGAGATTTCTTCACTCTTAATGAGAATTATCCTCTTTTCAAAGTACTATTGAATGTTGAATGTAATTATTTCTCTTAATGAAAATTTAAACTTGAGTTCATAACTTTATAAGATATTAGCTCTTTCTCCTAAATCAAATTCCCATTAATATTTGGTAAATGAATTGATAGAAATTGGTGAACATAAAATTTTGATACCATTGCAAAGATGATCTCTGTTTTCTTATTAAAAACATAATTTATAAAGAAAAGGCCAAAGTTTCAAATTGGTCCCTTATGTATAGGGTAAATTTTAAATTGGTCCCTTGTCTTCATTTGTTTCAAATTAGTCTTACATGTTTCCATACTATTTCAAATTGCCTCAAAACCTACTTTCGAGATACGATTTGGCCTCATTTACTAGTGATCTTAACTAGGTAGAGAAAGAATTTTTTTTAAGAGTTAGCACATAATTTCGTACTCATCGCATTTGAACTAGAAACAGGAGGGATATGATCAATTTCATTTGTTTGACCGTGAAATGAGTTACCCACTTTTGGGACTCAATTTGATCTCGTTTGTTGATGGTCACAAAGTATTCGTCAAAAGAAACTCCTAGCTTTAGATTCGTCACATTTGAACTTGAAATGAGATATATATTACCACATTTAATATTTTTTGGACCAATTTAAAATAGTATAGAAACATGTAGAACAAATTTGAAACAAAGAAAAGTTCAGGGATCAATTTAAAATCCACCCCATACATAAGGGACCAATTTGAAACTTCTCCAAAAAAAATATATATTCTTACACTTTTAGTTTGATGTTAATTGTGTAAGCACGATTATCTCTTTTTTTTTTGTAGTAGAAAAGGTTAGGTGAGTTGGGCTACGGGACTCACCAAGGCCAAAGCATACCTCTAGATTCTATGAGCGCTTATAGAAGTACTTATAGCTCGCCTACCAACAATACCCTCACGTCGGCAGCGAGAATCGAACTCACGATCTTGTATATTATGAGTCGACTCCTTACACTAATTTTCTTTGCAGGCAACAACTTAATTACATATATTTGGAAAGCAAAACAATCCCAAATTAAACTCCACAATTATGTTTGTTATCTAAAATTTAATATTTATGTCGGGAATTCAACATTCTCTCCCAAAAAAAAAACATTATCTCCTCCCTATATTTTATTCTCCACCAATCCAAACATAGCATAAATTCAATTTTCAAGTCATAAATTTTCTCATAATTCATACGGTCATACCATCAAAACAAAATTTTGTAACCCAAAATGAAGTTTAGTTTTCATCTTACTTATACGCATTATTAGCAATTTAATTTTTTATCGTTAGAAACGAACCATACAATGGTGGATCAAACTATACCTGTAGCAGTTACCTCTCCTATAAATTTCGAAGGCGATGGTAAATGAGACGTGGGCCATGGAATTAACTTCAAATAATTAATTCTAATTTCTTATTTCTCTATTTTCCCTCTCCTCGTATCTTCCTCTAACTGTTACCTTTCATGATACATACATACACAAAAGAATCATTCTCAATTTCTATTGGCCAAAAAAAAAAAATTCTCAATTTCTCACATTAATCTTTTCCCAGAAATGGTTTTCAAATGAAGATTTTTAAGCAAACCACTTACTGAAACGTCGACCATGGAATTAACTTCTATTAATTAACTTTGTTTTCTTTTTCTCATTGATTCCTTCCCTTTTTTCCATCGGTTACATTTCATGATACATACACAAAAGAATCCTTGTTGATTTCTCACATTGATTGCTCCCAGAAATGGCTTTTAAATGAAGATTCTTTAGCAAACCCATTACTAAGTTTTTCTATTCTCCATACTCAGATTCTTTCAGGTTGCTCCCTTGTTTATGCCTTTCCCGAATTTTATCTCTCAACTTTGAAACCTTGTTTCAGAAATACTCCAGGTAGTGACTATGCTTGCTCTTTTCGGGTTCTATACTGTTTATTTTATGAGAAGTTTCATGAATATGGTTTTTAAGTTTATTTGTGATCATCACTTTCTATGATCTCTGAAGTAAAATGGTAATCTCCAGACCACTTCCAAATTTTTCATGCACTTTGTTGTCAGTTATGATAGACAGTATTTTGCAAAAACCTGTAATTGGTCGGTATTCTGTGAAGCATAGGTATTTTCCTTAGTAAAATGCCTTTTCTCACTATCAAGCACTACTTCAAGAACAAACTCAACACTCATTCATAATAGAGAGGAAACAACACTTCAAAATGTTCTTACACAATTCATATTTTTTGTACTGCTGAATTATTTACATATTCACGCACTTTGTTGTCAGTTATGATAGTGACAGTATTTTGCAAAAACCTGTAATTGGTCGGTATTCTGTGAAGCACAGGTATTTTCCTTAATAAAATGCCTTTTCTCACTATCAAGCACTACATCAAGAACAAACTCAACACCCATTCATAATAGAGAGGAAACAACACTTCAAAATGTGCCTACACAATTCATATTTTTTGTACTGCTGAATTATTTACATAGAGCTGTATTCTATATTCATGCCACTACCTATTTTTCTAGTATTTCTGTTTGATGTATTAGCAGGTGATTGGAATAGCTATTGAATATAAATATCTTTTCTAGGCAATTTTTACGGACAACACAATGGTGAATCAAAATCAAAAGAAGCCCCATGAAGATTTCTCTCTTAAAGAAACAACTCCAAACATCGCTGCTGGAAGAGTCATAAGTGGAGACAGGCTTCCCACCGCCTTCGGCCTTGTCGAACAAATGCACTTTCTCTTCGTGAGGGTGGTTAAAGCCAGAGACTTACCAGCAATCAATGGCTGTAGTGCTTGCAGCCCTTATGTGGAAGTGAAGCTTGGAAGCTTCATAGGAACGACTTGTCTCTTTGGCAAGACTCGAAACCCAGAATGGAACCAAGTCTTTGCTTTTGCAAAAGATCGGATTCAGGATTTAGTTTTGGAAATTCGAGTGAGGGACAAGGCAATTTGTGTTGAAGAAATTATGGGTCGAATTTTATTCAGTGTATCAGATATTCCTATGAGAGTCCCACCAGATAGTCCATTGGCTCCACAATGGTATAGGCTAGAAGATCGAAATGGGGTGAAACTGAAAGGAGAATTGATGGTATCTGTTTGGATGGGAACCCAAGCAGATGAGGCTTTTCCTGATGCTTTCCACACAGATGTTGCAGCAGCTACAGGTGGTGACAATGTTGCTTACACTCGTTCGAAAGTGTATATTTCTCCTAGGCTTTGGTATCTAAGAGTGAATGTGATTCAAGCCCAAGATTTACTGATCAACAACAAAAATGGTAACTCTGAT
Organism: Chamaecrista fasciculata; assembly: GCA_003254925.1. Lineage (NCBI taxonomy): Eukaryota > Viridiplantae > Streptophyta > Magnoliopsida > Fabales > Fabaceae > Chamaecrista > Chamaecrista fasciculata. Next base: position 113,849 of record QANZ01002401.1, read on the forward strand.
ATCTTCATCCAAGCTGTTCTTGGGAGTGTGGCACTGAGAAGTCGCCCCATCAGGATAAACCCGAACCCGGTTTGGAATGAGGATCTGATGTTTGTTGCAGCAGAACCCTTTGATGAATCTTTGGTTCTGAGTTTAGAGCAGGGGAATCCAATTTCAAATTCAAATAAGTGCGAAAGGGTGGGAATTTGTGTCATTCATTTGAAGAATGTGGAGACAAGAATAGATGCTGAACCCCTGGATAGCAGATGGTACAAGCTCGAGAAACCTAAGAAGTTTCACAAGTGTGAGAAAACGAACAAGATCAGTGAGGTTGACGAAGAAGAAAAAGAAGAGGACAAGTTCACGACAATGCTTAACATGAGGATTTCTTTGGATGGTGGGTACCATGTTCTTGATGAGGCTACACAGTACAGCAGTGATCTCAGCCCATCATCTAAAAGCTTGAGAAAATTGGGAATTGGGGTTTTGGAATTGGGCATTCTGAATGCCATGGGGCTATCACCAATGAAGAAGGACAATAGAACCGATGCTTACTGTGTAGCCAAGTATGGCCCAAAATGGGTCAGAACAAGGACTATAGTTGATAGCCTTTCTCCAAAGTGGAATGAGCAATACACTTGGGAAGTCTATGATCCCTGCACGGTAATTACAGTAGTAGTGTTTGATAACAGCCATTTACGGGCAGGAAAAAATGCTGAAGCATCAGTAGATAAGAGAATTGGAAAGGTAAGAATCAGGCTTTCCACACTTGAAACTAATAGAATCTACACCCACTTTTACCCACTCATAAACTTACAACCTCAAGGAGCCAAAAAAATGGGAGAAATCCAATTGGCTGTGAGATTTTCTTGCCCATCTTTGCTAAATGTCTTACAAACCTACGCACAACCTTTGCTTCCTATAATGCACTACATGAGCCCATTGTCTATATTTCAACTAGACAGTTTAAGAAACCAAGCAGCACAGATTACCTCACTGAGACTAAACAAAGCCGAACCACCATTGAAGAGAGAGGTTGTGGAGTACATGCTTGATGTGAGAGGAAACACGTGGAGTATGAGGAGAGGAAGAGCTCAATTCCAGAGAATCCTCAGTGTTCTGAGCTGTCTATTTTATGTCTGCAAGCTGTTCGACGAAATTCGCCAGTGGAAAAGCTCAGTCAAAACAATAATTGCCTACCTCATCTTCCTCTTCTTGATCTTCTTCCCGGGAAAAATCATTCCGGCAACGTTTTTCCTCCTCGTCGGGATGGGAATCTGGCGGTACCGATCGAGGCCGAGGCATCCGACGCACATGGATCTGAAGTTGTCTCACGCGAATACGGTGACGAACGAAGAATTGGAGGAGGAATTCGACGGATTCCCGTCGAGATTCAACGGCGATAATCTGAGAAAGAAGTATGATCGGTTGAGAGGGATTGCCGGAAGACTGATCGGCGTGATGGGAGATTTGGCAACGCAAGGAGAGAGGTTTCAGTCTCTGTTGAGCTGGAGAGATCCAAGAGCGACGGCTCTGTTTGTGATTTTCTGTTTGATCGGTGGGATCATGAGCTGGATCGTTCCTTTTAGGGTTTCGATCTTCGTTTTGGTGACTTACATGGTGAGGCCTCTGAGGTTTCGATTCGATGCGCCTGCGATTCCCAAGAATTTCCTCAGGAGGATGCCTGCCAAATCAGATGGCATGCTTTGATGGGAAGAATTTGATTTCTTTCATTGATTACGATTTTCGTTCATAATAATGCATTTGATTTCTTTGTAGTATTCAAGTAGATGTGATGAAGCAATTTGATTTGTAATGTCTCCAAGTCGAAACTCAAGAATTGAGCGCCTTTGCTTTATGGAAGTATGACTATGAACTGTTAATTAAATCAATTTGATAAAAGGTCAAATCTCAATTTTAGTCTTTTACACTTGAGAGTAAATTTTATTTTAATTTTAATTTTTTTTATTTTATTTTATTTAGAGAGAGAGGAAGAGGAAGAAGTGTGAGAAAAACTTGATTACTTTTATTTAAACAGAACAAATAAATAAATAAATGACTAAATAAAATCTATCTCAAATATAAAAGACCAAAATAAAATGTTGACCTTTGACAAGATTATCGAGAACTAAAGGAAAAACTACTACATTTTATCCCCTTCAGCTAATACAATCGTTATACTTTATCCCCTATAGTTTGGTTGGTAACAAAAAATCCCATAAAGTTTGAGAAAAAAAAATGAAAATGTCATTTTATAAGAACTAGTTATGAGATACTTTCACCAGCAATTGAAACCTATTACATAGTCTAAGCTTTTCTGGTGGATCATGCAGTAAATGTTATTTATAACGGTGAAAATGAGGTGTGCCACAGAAAAGAAAAATTAGAAACCCCAACAATCCAACATACTTATGAGTTGTGACATTAACTAAGGACATCGACAGAAATATAAGAAAGAAATAATAAACGGTACAGAGACTACAACACAATATACAATATAGTGTTCAGGTGTAATTTGAAACTTCATGTTTGAGCATAGGGCATCACCCTTTTCATCAATGGCTTTTTCATTTTCTTTCAAAATTACTGCAATACTAACCCATGGATTCTTCCTCTAGAAAACATATCACAATACGTGCACTATGTAATATTTAAGATACACCAAAGAAATTTGAGGTTCTGTAACAATATTCAGAAATCAAAGCTCACGATATGCCAACAAAATTTTCTCACTTGATGACAAAAATTGTAGTAATACCAATAAAATAATAAATTTTAAGCGCATTGTTCATTTGCTTCATAAATATCTGTTTGATCAGGCTGCTTGAGGTTACTTGGACAAAATAAGCAGGACAAAGAAGCAATAGCTAATTTCAATAAATATCTCCACAAAACTGGTTTAATCTGAAATCATACGTACTTATACATTTTGGACAACAGAAAAATATCAAATTATTGCATTTCAAGACTGCAGGTATACTGCAGTAATTGGGTGTTGGGTAAAGATCACTCTCTCAACCATGGAGCTAGGACTGGAGTCCACTGGGACAACTCGCCTTCTTTGAACCATAAAGCTGTAACCAATGCAAATCACAGGAATCAATGAAACATTATAGACAAACACTTCAATGCAACATGATAAGAGAGTGGATCCTTTGAAGTTAAGAGAACGATATGTAAAATTCCTTAAAAAACTTTACAAACAATACAACCAAATGTATGGGGTCCACATCCACTCTTTATTTCTTCCTATTTCTCTTTTACTACAAGAACTTCACTTCTCTCCCAAACTTCATAAGATCCATTCTCAACATGATACTATGATCACCGTGACCTCTAGAGTCATAATTCAATTGTGCCCCCCCTTACTTTCTTCTCTGTTACACTAGATTCTATGGCTTGCTTGACACATATGAAGACATGAAGAATATAACTCTTTTTCTTAATCACCATTCAGAAATCAATAACTTAATGAAGCTGGCATACTGGTGCCGTAGTGTGCTTACAAGAACAACCTAGAAGATTCAAGAGCGAGAAAGTCGGGCAGGTTTCCAAAGGAATGATGGATTGGATTGTCCTATAGATATTGATGGAATGATAGTGAATATTTGATAATATATCACAACTGCTTGCTGATAATCCAAAAGTGATGCCAATGGAAATTACCAAAAGATGAGGTTCTGAGAATCCAAACTGTAAATAGGAGAATTTTTTTTTGGGGCTTCTATCAGCATTCATTCTGTTTTCACCTTATGTGATCTCAACATTAATACTGGTGAAGTGCCTCCATCATTGATTATTAAGTCTAGTAATGTACTTGCTCATGATTATTTTTTCACATGGTTTATTCTATAACTTTAGTCACTTCAGTACCACACGGGGTTTTGATATTTTTTATGCCTATCAGCCTTCAAGCATAACATGTCCACATCCTCATTTTCACGATTGAGAAACAGACTAATAATTAACTCACCAGCTTAAAGCCATGCCAGTAAAACATGATTTGACACTAACAAAGTCCAGCTCATAAAGTGGGTCTATCCCACATAATTATCTTGGAAGTTCAAGCTTACGATCTTCAAAGCATATTAAAACTTGGTAATTTAAAAACATGTTAAACAACCAGTAAATTTGTTCAAAATTAAATTGTGTATTATAATTTGTGTTAGTCCTGAAACATGCTCATGTCTTTTGATTGCTAGCTTTGCGATTCTTATTTAACAATTCATCTATCTTTTCAGCAATATATAGTTAGGCTTAAAACTTGAAAGTACTAGAGGCATTACCGATTTCACGCTTGCCATTCTCAGGGCTATCACTGCCATGTACTATATTCCTGCAAGAAATTCATCGTATATCTTGTCACTCCTTGTGATTATAAGAAGATTTTTTTGCTTTCCATATATCTTGACCCAGTGATGACACTCAAATGTCACCAGTCAGATACAAAAAGCATCAAAGGCCTTACCTTCCTGTTTGAACAGCAAGATCCCCTCTTATTGTTCCTGGTTCAGCTTGTAGAGGATCGGTAGACCCTATTAGCTTACGTGCTGAAGCCACAACACCAACACCCTCCCAAGCCTAGCAAATATGTATCGTATCAAAACTAGAAAAATCCTTCAAAAGGTAAACTGCAAAAAATTTAGATGAAATGAGGATATTGGGTGATTATCTTCTACAGTATACCATAGACACAACAGGACCCGAGGTAATATAGTCGATCAGCTTCGGGAAAAATGACTTTGATTTTAGATCTTTGTAGTGTTCCTGTAACCACAAACATTATATCAGTAGCAAGAAGCCTTACGGATGAAAATAGGACATCAAACATCGAAGATAACACAGACATCAAGCATAAAACCAAAATTACTGGAAAGAAAGATGTCTGGATTAATATGGTAATCACTAGCAATCATGGGAACTTGGATGTAAATGAAATTTTATCAGTGGAAGGTTGAATTTAGTTACTTGTACACTCCATTTTCTTTTATTGCCTACAACTATCATCAAATGCAAAACACAAACGATAAATTTTAATCAGTTAACACTTAACAGTGACAGTTTAAGTTTCTATAGAAAAATATATATATATACAAGTGAAGTGAGGAATGTAAACAAGTATAGCAGTGGGTACAAACCTCTGCTAATTCTTTTGAGCATTGGTAGAGCTTCAAGCCTTTTAGCTTAAACCCTTTCTTCTCAAACCTTGAAATAATTTCTCCAACCTAGACACGTTAAGAAAATCAGGAATGCATATTGCAGAAGCATAATTTATGACACAATTGACGCAGGCTAGTGAAATAACCAACCAACCAAATAACTCATTCAAATAGCAGCAGCTCAATATATCAAATTAAAGACTCAAACAATCGAAATTGCAGGAAACAACAAAGAAAAAGGCTTACGAGACCACGTTGAACCCCATCTGGCTTCACCATTATGTAAGTTTCTTCAACTTGTTCCTGAATACAACGAATTGAGCTAGTAAAACAAAATTAACGGTGACAAATTATACAGAACCCAGAGGGTGTAAAGAAAGGAAAGGAAAGCGAACCAGTGAAGCGATTAAGTGGGGAAGGAAGATGCCGGGTTTGGTGCAGCTTCTGCGAGTGAGAGGTTTGGCATTGGAAGGAGAAAGGTAATGTGAGAAAAGATGGGATTGGGAAGAAAATGCTGAAAGGTGATGATTACGATTACGAGTGGGGAGTGAGATAATAGGGTTGGGTGAATAGGAAGACAAGAAATTGTTGGATTGTGAGCGAATGGAAGAGGATGAGGTTGAAGAAGCTATGCTTCCACCAAAGACGCCCAGGGATTCCATCTCTCTCTTTCTCTCTCTCTGTGAGCGTCAACGGAGGCGATATAATCAATTATGAAATTATTAACCCCTGCTTTCGTTGTTTTTTATGTTAGCTTTAAGACTAAACTGCACTTTTGGTCTCATAACTTTGGTAAAGGTCTCAATTTGGTCCCATAACTTTTTGTTGCAATTTTGGTCCCATCACTTTGGCAAGGGTCTCAATTTGGTCCCATAACTTCTTTTGTTGCAATTTTGGTCCCATAAATTCTGAAAACGTCCCACTGTTGGCCCAAAACTGATTTCCATCCATTTTTTTACCGTTAAAGATGATCTGACATACTATGTTGAATGATGACGTGGTAAATATAGGAGAAGTGGATTTAACGGCAGATAATGGATGAAAATCAGTTTGGGACCAACGGTGAGACGTTTTCAAAATTTATGGGACTAAAATTGCAACAAAAAAAGTTATGGGACCAAATTGAGACCTTTGCCAAAGTTATAGGACCAAAATTGCAACAAAGAAAGTTATGGGACCAAATTGAGACTTTTGCCAAAGTTATGGTACCAAAGTGCACTTTAGCATGAAGCTTTAATTATTTTTTTACTCATTATTATATATATTATTTTTTGTTAAATTTTTATAACTTTTCATAAAAAATAATCGTTACTTGTTGGATTTTGAATAGAGTAACGATAATAAAAAACTTTTTAAAAAATTAAAATTAAGATTTTCTATTTGCAACTGAAAGTAAGTTATTAAGATATTATTTCAAGGTTTTTAAAATTAATCGATAATTTTTAACCGTGGTTGTCCAATAGTAGCTCATGCTTGTATGCGCAAACTCACTTTCATCTCTATTTAATTATCTTCTCTTTTCACATCTTAATATATATAGCTTATTTCTAAAGTCTAAATAAAGATATGGTTATCGAATTCAAACAAATAAAGACTCAAAGTATTGGAATGTTCCACAAAAATTATTAAGCTTTGATAAGCCTGAGTTTGTTAACTCAATGAGAAACTTCGGAAAGATTCTAATCTCAAGTTTTGGTGCAATATAATAAGACACAATTTCTAATGAAAAATCCAATATGATTTCAAAATGAAGAGTTCAGTGTATTCTAAGATACATTCCAAAATTTGATTTAGTGGCGAGAAAGAAAAAGTTAAACGATAACTTAAAAGTCAAATATGTGAACTAATAGTTTCACAAAAATACAAGGCTGAAAATTAATAATAAAAAATTATACCCAAATAGTGATAATTCGAATTCAAATGAGTCTTTCATATGATGCATAACACTTGGTCCAAACTCTTCACTTTAGTGTCTCCAAGCCCAACATATAGTTTTCAGCCCCACTTTCAACCCAAATCAATGACATTTTCAACTTCATTTGATGGCTCAATTGCTATATGTTTTTCTCTTGCTCAAGCCCTGCTTTGATTCTTCCAGCTCTAGCTCTTGTGATCGGTCCATTTAGAATTTGTATCGAATCATTAGCTTGTTGTTTCACATCAGGAATACCATAAGCATTATGTAGATTCTCATTGATGTTATCATCATTGCAACTATTATCCTCTGATTGATCATTACACTCATGTAGAGTAGCTCTGGATCTTGTATAAGGTTCTCCATGACAGTACCACACTTTATAGCTGTCCCAAAACCCTTTCTTCAACAAGTCAAACCTGATGATATTCCTTTTCTTGAACAATGTATTCATACACCCCTTGCATGGACACCTAATGATATTGTCTGCCACATCTGGTTGATTACATGCCCATTCAAGAAAACTATCTATTCCCCTTATATAGATTGGGTCAGCTCTATTTTTAATATTTATCCAATCTTTATCCATAACTGTTCCCTGCACTTTTCAACAAGAAATTAAAACTCAAAACCAGAATCTCAACCCTGTAATGTATTACAGCAAATGACTAAAAGCTTATCCTCAGACATAGGCATGCAAACCCAAGGCATGTTGAAATTTAAATAACATATAATCTGAGAAGCATAGCACGAAATTCTGGACAGATTTGGATTCCACCTCTCATGCCAATTGAAGCCAAATTTTGTGTTATAGGTTACCTAAATAAAGCATCATGTTTTGACAGCATTTGGAACCAATTTAAGATGCTGAATCAATCAATATTACATACTAAAGGATAATGAAGCAGAAGGCAGGATTTAAACATTTAGAGACGCTTCTCATGAAAATTCACTACGAATTAGATGCAAATTTAAGCCAAATGAATGCCAAAAATCAATGGAATAGCCAGAAATGATGTGGTTCTGCTAAACTGGTTCTCTTTATGCCGAACCAAAGTTGGTTCTACCTAGCAGGCTAGCACCTAGCAGAACCAAACTAGTTTTGCTTAGGAAGAACAAGAAATTTCCTAACAACCTGAAAGCTTGAAATAATGCTTTGGAAAATGCCTTAGGGGTAAAACAGCAAAACTTGATCAAGAACCAATTGAATCCTTGCAATGAATGCCAAAAACTAATGGACATATTTACTGTGGCATTTCTTTCAACCACAAAATTCACACATCAAAACAAAGTCGAATTGACGTGATAACTCCTAGACAGATCTAAGCTCCACAATCTGGTCTGATTAAGGTAAGTATTTCACAATCATCCTTAAACCATTCAAAGCAATAAAATCATATAAACTTTAAAAGCTATCCAAAATATTATGGATTTTCAGCTATGTGTCATAAATATAATTATAAAAGATTTACCTCAAAGTGGCAAGTCTTAGCAACTCCACTTTCTTTCACTGCCCAAGCTCCTCAAAATCTCTAAATCTTGACAATAATCATCAATGAAGTTAGTTTTCTGCATAATAAGGAGTGTAATTTTTACTGAATTTTGACTTTAATCATTAGTGAAATATAATATGACGTTTTGAGAGTAATTAGTTTCTAAAGAGTGATTACCAGAATTTGGTATAGTGTCTCAACTCATAATTAATACATTCAAATATGAGAAAGAAAAGTCAATACCTCTTCTACTTTAACCTCTGGCTTACCACCAAATGCAGCACTTGGAAAAATATATATATATTAGTAACGGAGGAAGTTGAGAACAAAGAAGGGGAAAAAAAGTTAGTATGGAAAAAGAAAACCCTAACAACAAAAAATTTAATCTCAGCAAATGAAAAAGAATTTCAATAATGTGATCATGCTTTAATCTCAACTGAAAATGAGTCTTGTTGACAAATGGAGTTAGGGAGAGAGGATTATGGAGAGCTTCGAACAAATTTAAATAACTTCAATTTTTTTATATCAAATTGTTAGTTAAGGTGTTGCATCAATTGTCTCATGACAGAAGTCTAAGTGTAGGGTCAAGTCATAGTCGAACTATGACGTTTGGGCATCTGCTCTATTGTAGATTATGAAAATAGAATTGTGTTTTCGCTAATAACTATAGTTTTTTGTCTGGTGATAAGCGTTTGATCTTAACATAAATAATAATAATAATTAAATAGAAGGTCGGTAAAAGAGTGTTGAATGATAAAAATGAAAAGCTCAAAGAATTTTTAATATAACCACAAAATGGTCCAATTTCTTTAGTAATGTGACACGCTAATTTGAATAAAACTTAGAAGTGAAAAAATTTCAGCCCAACACTGGTATACGATTTTGTTTCATTCATCTTCCCAAATCTACTACTGCAATTTGCTCTGATGCTTCTTCCTCGATAACTTTCAGATTTAGAGTTGCTTCTCCGTTGGAATGGAAGAAGAATATTCTCGTTATAAAAATTTGATGGGTAGTGAAACAACAATATATATATATATATATATATATATATATA